>MU223519.1:3409834-3423117 GCA_018584345.1 Thuja plicata | reverse complement strand
GAGTATAATCCACTATATAACCATATCATATCAAATTTTTTCACAAAACAATAATGTGTTATTCACTCCTTTAATCAACTGCATTTTGTGTACCAACTGCTTATTGACATCAATGACAAAAACCAACGAAAAAATACCAAAGGTTCAACAGTTTCTTGTTACCTTTCCATGTTCATTCAGCTTATTTCTGAATACCCACTTAGTACCAATTACATTTTTATCACTCGACCTAGGTATAAGTGTCCAAGTCTTATTCTTTTCAATCTGTTCAACTTCTTCATTCATGGCTTGTATCCAGTCTTCATTGTCTAGGGCATCTTTTACCGTTTTAGGCTCAAAATCACATAATAAGAATGTATCTTCTCTCAAATTACTTCTTGTCATAACTATAAAATCTTTCAATCCTATGATTTGATTAGGTTTATGGTTCCTCCGTACATACTTTTCTTGAGTAGGTTCTTTTTCTGCTTTAGGTTGATCATTCATGTCCATTTCAGGTTGATTCCGTGACTCAACATCTCCATCAGATAGCTTAGCAATTACCTCATGTTTCTCAGAAACCTCATTCTGTGACTCGACAAGTGCTAGCTATTGCTCAGAAACTTCATTCTCAATTTCTGGTAATGTATTAGAATCTTCCTCATCCATATAGACAAATGATTTGTAACTCTCAGGTTCCTGTGTGCTTCTAGCTTCATTTCTTTCTGCATACTCATCAATTTTGCACTTTCCAAAATTTTGTTAGTGTTATAATTCAAACACTTATATGCCTTACTCTTTGTTGAATAACCAAGAAATATGCCTTCCTCACCTTTAGCATCAAGTTTCCCATTTCTTTTATCCTTCAGTATGAAACATTTTCTTCCAAAAACTTTGAAATATTTTACATTAGGTGCATATCCATACCATAGCTCATAATGTGTAGCATTAGTACCTTTCTTGACTTGTACTTTGTTTAGGGTATAGTCTACTGTACTTACGAATTCTCTCCAATATTTATGTGCAACATTTTTCTCCATCATTAGTGTTCTGGCACAATCCATGATAGATCTGTTTCTTCTCTCAACAATACCATTATGTGGTGGTGTCCTAGGTGCGAACATCTGTATTTTTATCCCTCGGTCATTGTAGAACCTGTTAAACTCATTAGAAATAAACTCACCTCCTCTGTCAGATCTTAGATATTTTAGATTTTTACCTGTCTCCTTTTCAACTTTTGCCAAGTACCATTTGAATAACTGGAATGCATCATATTTTTCTTTAAGAAACATAACAGTCATCATTCTCGAGTAATCATCAACAAATAAAATAAAATATTTGTCTCAATGGTAATGTTTCTTACCAATGGGTCCATAAAGGTCAGTATGAACTAATTCCATTATTTCCTTAGAAGTATGAGTTTTTCTCTTGAAACTAGACTTAGTCATGTTTCAAAACTGACATTGCTTATACATTGCATTTTCAGGTTTCTTTAACTTAGGCAGCCCTCTAACCTTATTCAATTTTCTTATGCTTACCAAGTTATCAAAGTTTACATGCCACAACCTTTTATGTCATAACCAAACATCATTATATTGTGCAAACAAGCATGTCTCATCAGCTAAATCTAGATAGAACAAGTTACCTTTAGTTTTCTCATCACCTCCAACTAGTTCTCCATTGGCATCATAGATCTTTGCTTTCTTGTGATGAAACTCAACTCTGTAACTAGAAGTATTCAATTGTGCAACACTCAATAAATTATATTTAAGATCATCAACCCAATATACATTGTCACATCTGATCTTGTCAGTCAAGTTAATTGATCCTTTCCCTTTAACAAGACATGGTTCATCATTACCAAATTTAACATAACCGCCATTACACTGATCTAGTGTCTCAAATTTATCTTTAGCACCAGTCATGTGATGTGAACAACTACTATCAATAATCCAATAGTCACCTTTAATCATATAAGAAATTAGTGCAATTTTCTCATCATCATCATCATAATCATCTTTCATAGCAACATACACAACTTCTATATCATTTTCATTAGAATTGTTAGAATCATTGTCAGAAGCTTCTTCAGCTATATTATAACAAGATTTCTTACCTTTGTCTTTGTAATCCTTATACCTTCTTAAGTCTCGGTCATCCTTTCTATCTTTGTACTTGTTGTCCCTTCCTTCATCTTTGTCATTCTTATCAGGTCATCTAGCAACAATATGAATAACTTTGTTACATGAAAAACATATGATAGGAAGTTTACCTTTGAATTTTCCTTTTCCTCTAGATAGTCTTTTTTCCATGAGTGCTTCAAGTTCTTCTAGATCATCATCTGTGGTGTCACTGTCACTGTTCACACATTTATTTCCTTTCTTTGATTTGTTAAGGACCAACTAGGATTTGAATGCAGATTCAATAGCTTGTGGAGTGTAGTTATCAAAATTTGACATTTCAAATGCAGTAAGTCTACCTACTAGACTTTACAAAGTCAAATTATTGTTAGGAGTACACCTTAATTCTTGAATTGCAGAGACTCTAATAGCATATATAGGAAGAAGAGTCCTCAATACCTTTCTCATAATGGTGTTATCATCAATAGTTCCCTTAGCTCCTCTGATAAAATTTACCACTTCCTTTATCCTACCATAATATTGAACTATATTTTCTCCTTCTTGCATTTTCATTTCATCAAACTTGCCTCTTAAGCTTTCAGATTTGTCTCTAAGCACATTTTTGTCACCTCCATAGATGGTTTCTAGGGTATCCCACATTTTCTTTACAGTTGAACAATTCTTTATGTCTTCAAACTCATGATAGTTCAATGATGATGCAATCTCCAACATTGCTTGATTGTGTTCCTACTTTTCTCTTAACTGTGCAACTGTGACAGGTGTAGTGGGGGATACATAAGCATTTTCAACATAGTGTTTAGCTGAATAACCACTACCAGCCAGATGCAACTTCATCAAACTCTTCCATGTAGGGAAGTTATCTTTGTTCAGATTTGGTACCTCCTTCTTATACATCTTGATATTTTGCTCCAAGTACCTTAAAACAGTATTCAAGAGACCAAAGCTCTGATACCAATTGTTAGAATAAATTTAGAATAACTGAGAGGGGGGGTGAATCAATTATCCTCAGGTCTAGATGTTCCCATTAAAACTTTATACCAATTTGAAAAACTCAGATCTGCTCAACAACAATAACATAAAACAACAACATACATATGCAGTTTATTATTCAGATGTAGTCAGCATGTAGAAACTTAACAACAGTAAAAATCAACATAAATATTCACACAAGTTGACACCATAATTTTAATGTGGAAACCCAATATGGGAAAAACCACCAATAACATGCTATCAAATTTTCACTCTTCTGAAGTGAGCTCTGTTAGGAGCCAACCCTGTTAAAGGTTACAAAACACACTGCTAAATGTGACCTGGTTAAAAGATTTAATCACCCTGTTAGGAGTGGCCTTGTTAGAGGAATTAGAACATTCCACCTGAATGTCACCTTGATAAAGGATTTATACAATGATTGTTAGGTAAACTTGGTTAAAGGATTTTGACTGATACAATCGTTAGAAAGTAATCAACAGGTGTGATATGATACATACAAATTACTTTGCGAATCTAGATCCAATTCAGCTCTAATGCTAATTCATTGAGTAGCCTCCATTCTCATTTCAATCTTCAGATCTTCTTGGAAATACGTCAATAAATCACTCATGCAGTTCTCTACTTCACTGTTCAGCCTTCTCTGATTAGATCATGCCAATCAGTCAATTAAATATGCAATCTTCTTGCACACTCTACATACATCATGAATAACCTCCTGAGGTTATCTTATACCCCTTTCATCTAGGTCAAGTACATATTTTTCCTCTTAATCAAGATCATAGATCTTATGTTAGGTCAGATCTAATGGATCTTTCCATCATTACATTTAATTTCCTTCTCCAATGCAATCACTAATTAAATATTTGATCCATGCATTAATTATGGTTACCCGTGTATTTACATACTGTGGATCAATCATACTTATCCTTAATTAACTTTACATATCCCAATAAAATCAATTATGTCGGCCAGAGATCTCAGTTGCTCGGCCAACACTGTGTTCTTCCGCTCAGTCATCACTAGTTTCCTTGGCAATTTACTGGCGCTTGGTCATCATTGACTTTTCTCGGCACAAATTGTTCATAGTAAACTGTCATCGAAAGATAAACAATACATTACTTTTCCAATGTGCCAACTGATCAAGTACCCTTGTGATTTCCCATAACTCAACCATTCCACTTGGTATTCTTGTTAAATATCCTTCATTAATCAATATATATAGTACTCAAACAAATAGCAATAGTCTCAGCAGTTAAGGTTTGACATCAATGACAAAACAATAATTGTTTCCATTGTAGCTTTCCAACAATATTTCCAACACTTTTTTCCACTTAATCAATATCGTAGATATTATGTTAGGTTAGATCCAACGGATCTTTCCATCTTTATAGTTAATTTCCTTCTCCTATGCAATCACTAATTAAATCTTTGATCCATGCATTAATTATGGTTACCCGTGCATTTACATAGTGTGGATCAATCGTGCTTATCCTTAATTAACTTTACATATCCCAATAAAATCAATTATGTCGGCCAGAGATCTTAAATCTCAACAATTACCAAAATACTTTTTCTCGGCCAACACTGTGTTCTTCCACTCATTCATCACTAGTTTCCTTGGTAATTTACTGGCGCTCGGTCATCATTCACTTTGCTCGGCATAAACTATTCACAGTAAATTGTCATCAAAAGATAAACAATACATTACTTTGCCAATGTGCCAACTGATCAAGTACCCTTGTGATTTCTCGTAGCTCAACCATTCCACTTGGTCTTCTTGTTAAATCTCCTCCATCAATCAATAGATATAGTACTTAAACAAATAGCAATAGTCTCACCAGTTAAGGTTTGACATGAATGAATTTTTTTTTTTTTTCCATTGTAGCTTTCCAACAATATTTTCAACAATCTCCCTCTTTGGCATTGATGGTAACACTAAATAATAAAACAATAATCTTCAACCATAGTTACCATACAATCCAAAAAACTCTGCCTATGTTCCTTGATATGAACAAATCTTTATTAATGTCTTTAGCTTCATTCTGATTCTCATCTTGTAAAACTTTTCTCCCTTTGTGTCTATAATCACACTAAAATCTTTCTGTGTCTATTCATCTATAGACTCCCTCTTTCATTAATCTCTCCCTCTTTGACAACAATTCCAAAGACGTTGACATCTTCCTCATGTAGATTCTTTTGTGCTAAACTCTGTATCATGCTATTCCTGTCATCTTGATTATGACTGATCCTCTTTTCTATCTTTTTCTATCTTTCACATCTTTAGGAAGCATCCTAAAGTGCGACTACTTGTGCATCAATGTGTCAAATATTCTGAATATAACATTTGATGCAACAGTGTCATTCTGAACTAATTATCCACAGTTAGGGGAATCACCCCTAATTTACCTCGCAGATACTCATGAGCATATTTGGGTAGTGCCTTGGTAAATATGTCTGCTAACTGTTCTTTAGTATTCACATATTCCAGTCTCACTTCCTTCTTTTGAACTAGCCCCCTCAAGTACTGATACTTGATAGCTATATGCTTTGTCTTAGAGTGCATTACAGGGTTCTTAGAAATATTTATGGTACTCGTGTTATCACAATATATGACAACTAGTTCAGTGATCTCTTCTTTCATACCTTTCAATAGTATCTTCAACCACACAATATTAGAACAATTAACTGTTGCTGCTACATACTTGACTTCAGCTGTAGATTGTGAGGTGCAATTCGGTTTATTGCTTGTCCATGAAACTAATTTTTTTCCCAGAAGAAATGCTCCTCCTGTGGTGCTTTTTCTGTCATCCACATTTCCAGCCCAATCAGAATCAGTATAAACTCTGAGCTCAAACTTATCATTGTTTTTTTAATATAGACCATATTCATCTGTTCCTTTCAAATATCTCAAAATCCTTTTTATTGCCATCATATGAGTTTCCTTTGCATTGGCCAAAAATCTTGCAACAATACCAACAACCAGTGCAATATCAGGTCTACTATGTACAACATACTGCATCTTCCTAATCATTGATCTGTAAAGGGTTTGATTCACTTCTTTTGTATCATCATTCTTTGTTAACTTCTGTCTAGTAGCCATGGGTGTACTCACTAGTTTTGAATCTTCCATTCCAAAAGTTTTTACTATCTCCTTGATATATTTCAATTGAGTAATATAGATGCCATTCTTCATCTGATATATTTGTAAGCCAACAAAGAATTTTATCTCACCAAACATAGACATCTCAAATTCAGTTTGCATCTCCTTTGCAAATGCTTGGCATAACATATCTTGTCCACAAAAGATAATGTCATCAACAAAAAATTCAGCCAATAAAGTACTTTTACTTTTCTCTATCTTCAAATACAGGTTGTTGTTGTCATTTGTTCTTGCAAATGCAACCTTCATCAAATAATTGTGCAATCTCTCATACCATGCTCTTGGTGCTTGCTTCAATCCATATAGCGCTTTTTGTAAATTTCAAACCATATTCCTCTTGATCACGTCTGCAAATCCATCAACTTTTTTGATATATACTTCTTCTTCTAATATTCCATTTAGAAATGCTAACTTTACATCCATTTGATAGAATTTAAAACCTCTGTAGGCTGCATATGCAAGTAAGGTTCTTACTCCTTCCAACCTTGCAACTAGGGTGAATGTTTCTCCATAATCAATTCCTTCCTCTTGTGCATAACCCTTGCATACCAGTCTAGCTTTATTTCTTGTTACCTTTCCATGTTCATTCATCTTATTTCTGAATACCCACTTAGTACCAATTACATTTTTATCACTCGGCCTAGGTACAAGTGTCCAAGTCTTATTCTTTTCAATTTGTTCAATTTCTTCATTCATGGCTTGTATCCAGTCTTCATTTTCTAGGGCATCTTTTACTGTTTTAGGCTCAAAATCACATAATAAGCATGTATCTTCTCTCAACTTACTTCTTCTCATAACTATAGAATCCTTCAATCCTATGATTTGATCAGGTTTATGGTGCCTCCTTACATACTTTTCTATAATAGGTTATTTTTCTGCTTCAGGTTGATCATTCATGTCCAATTCAGGTTGATTCTACAACTTGACATCTCCATCAGATAGCTCGACAATTACCTCATGTTGCTCGGCAACCTCATTCTGTGACTCGGTAGGTACTAGCTGTTGCTTGGCAACTTCATTCTCTATTTCTGGTAATGTATTAGAATCTTCCTCATCCTTATAGACAAATGATTTGTAACTCTCAGGTTCCTGTGTGCTTCCTACTTTTCTCTTAACTATGCAGCTGTGGCAGGTGCAGTGGGGGCTACATAAGAATTTTCAACATAGTGCTTAGCTGAATCACCAATACCAGCCAAATATAACTTCATCAAACTTTGCTATGCAAGGAAGTTATCTTTGTTCAGCTTTGGTACCTCCTTCTTATACATCTTGATATTTTTCTCCAAGTACCTTCAAACTGTATTCAAGAGACCAAAGCTTTGATACCAATTGTTAGAATGTAATCAGTAGGTGTGATTTGATACATACAACTTACTTTGAAAATCCAGATCCATTGCAGCTCTAATGCTAATTCACTGAGTGGCCTCCATTCTCATTTCAATCTTCATATCTTCTTGGAAATCTGTCAAGCAGTTCTCTACTTCTCTGCTCAGCCTTCTCTGCTTAGATCATGCCAATCAGTCAATTAACTATGCAATCCTCTTTCATACTCCACATACATCATGAATAACCTCCTAAGGTTATCTTATACCTCTTTCATCTAGGTTAGGTACATCTTTTTCTGCTTAATCAAGATCATAGATCTTATGTTAGGTGAGATCTAACAGATTTGTCCATCTTTATATCCTCTATTCTATCCTCTATCATTTCTTCATTGTCTGAATCACTAAAGCCATCTATGGTTGTCTCCCTACATCATCTTCATGTCAGTAGTTGTAGAACCAATCTTCCTCCTCTAGTGCCCTAACATGCATGAAGAAGAGGAAATCTAGGTTTCTCCTTATGATAGGAGTTCTGGATATTATTGCTGTCATATCTGATGATACAAGGATTGGGGAGGATGGAACTATTTTGCGATTGAGCATAGGCATGCCATAAAATCTTGGTCTAGCTATCGTTATGTCCCCATGAATATTTTGTATCATGATATCAAGACCTCCAAGGTATTTTTGTTTGAAAATATGGGAACATAACTTACCAATATTTGAATTCCCTAGATATACATGAATGACCATAGCTATGAACATTACAAGGATGTCATAATAACCCTATAATGGTCCTCATTGGTGAGAAATTCCCTTCCAAGAATACAATAAATAGCTCTTAGGCTTAAGGAGTGGGTGTTCAACATGACATATTTTAATATGTTAATGGTGATTTCACCATCAAAGGCTATTTGGGGCTTAGTATCCTTTAATTTAATTGGATTTGACATAGTGATGCAGTGATAGCACAGGGAGCAATCTAGGCACAAAGGAGAATTTCTCACAAGAATCTATGGAAGCAAATAAATAGACTCTTCCACTTCGTAACCTACACTCCAAAAACCAAATGTCTCCTCATTCCCTCAGATTCAAAATGATATTTTGAGCTTCCTATTCAGGAAAGGATCTTTTAGGGAAAATTATTTTACCTACACAATAAATATACGTCCTCCCCTAATGGCTTTCCAAGTACTCATTAAGAAATACCCAAAGATTTCCTTGATATGATTTAAAACTGATTGAGCCTAAATAGACTATTCATCACTACCCTTTGGAAAGAAACCATTCAAGCTATCTCTACAAGGATCATACCATAATGGTATTTAAGCTATTTATATTAATCAAACTATAAATTTAGAAAAAAAACTATTAATTTAGAAGTAATCAGCCTTCCCATCATAGAAGAACATCATTGTGAAACCATCCAATTCTTTTCTGAGTGAATTAATCTTAGAACTTACATGTGGCACTCTCCCTAGCAGACATTTTAGAATCTCTTAACCTAGGAACCATCCATTGTCACCTACAAAACAACTAAAATCATAGATATTTTATTATATGTTTGTTAAGGATTTTAATTCATCACTTTTACATGTTTAGAAAGTTTAAACAAGGAGAGTAACCTATTATTAGGACAATTCTGATACTAATAACCATACCCATTGTAATAAAATTTAAAATAATTTTAACCTTATCTACAGATTAGAAAGAGATCATTAATGAAGTGAAACATCATAATAGGTAGCTCTTCCTAATATTTTGGTAATAGCTTGCTATTTAAATCACATAGTAGAAACTTCATCCACAAAAATAATCTAATTTACTAAATTAACCAGTAGTTATTTAGAGTATTTAAAACACTTATCACATAGTCCATCTATAATAAGCTAGCTTTCATAAATTTTACTTCTACCTATCTGTATCTTTTTCAAGCTACTGGAGAAGCTGTCTCTCAGATTATGTTTATCTATGCATAGCTAAGCAGAACCCCCCAGTTACAAAATGAGGGTTTCTTCCTATACAAAAACTATACTCTAAAGTCTATAATAGTACGCAACATCTTTTCTATTTTTTCTTCAGAATAAATAGGTCCTCATCTAAGTCATCCTCTTCCTTGGTGTCAACCCCATAGGTTCCTTACCTTTGTTCGATTTCCTCACCTTCTTTTTCCAGCTTATTTTGATGATTTTTGGTGCAAACACATGAATTTTATCAAGGGATACTCCTTTGAATGAATCTCTTATTTCATACCCTTCAACCTTCATATATTCCCCAAACCACGCCGCGTCACTGGTAGGTTTCCTGTTGCACCATTTCAGCAGAAACTCCAGGTTCCTTTCAACCTTCACCCATCTTACATTAAACGTTGCCTTGTTCTTGAAAACCATTATAGGACACTTGATCAAATCCCCCCTTCCCATCAGACTCCCTATCTCTTCCCTCGTGTACTCTTTCGGCTGAGGAATATCCAAATTCTTGTATATACTATAAACAACTTCTTCCAGTCCAAGGAGAATCTTATCCTTGAAGATATCCCTACATAATTGCACTATATCTGCCCTAGAAGCCTTATCTAGAAGGAGGTAACATGTTAAAGAATCAACAATGGAGCCATTAGTTCTAAGCGTAAATTCAAAATCCTCACCATTATCATCAAATATCTTCTCGATCGCCCTTTGAGTCAAATCATCAGAGATTATCAATGTATTATTCCATCTCTCAGATTGAATGCTCCCATGAAACACCATTTCCCTCTTCTCCTTCTTATTAAAAACAATCACATTGGTTTCCATTGCCAGACTACCACTCTTTTGCGCTCTTGAATTGATAACAGAAAGCTTGCAAAAATTACTTCTTACATGACCTGTTAAATCAGAGTCTACCAATATGTGATTTCCATTTATGATCATTCAATGATACATTGCTTTTTGGTCACGCCTACTACTAATTCTATGGACATGGAATGATTTCTTTCTTTTAATTCATAAAAATGAAATGGAATCATCAAAGATTGTAGTGATCCTATCACAGATTAGTTAAACATATATCTAAGTTTAGAGAAGGATTGAAACGTAGAAAATTTGAATCATATATACTAAAATCCATATTAATATGATATCTATCTCTTTTTGGTATTAGTAAAGACTAATTCTCCTAACTATGTTTGTATAATACTACACTCGGTGGATCAAAGCCTAATCATATTTTAGGTCATCATGAGATCTAGTTCTAGGAAGCTTAAAAGGCGTTAGGAAAAAAAAACCTAAAATGAAGGCTATAGCTAAAAGGAAGATTACTCCTGTTATATTTTAACATTTGATGGATATAATGAACCTAATCCTTGAACCAAATAATTAATAATAATGATCCTTACAACCCATGTATAGCACCTTAATTGCGAAGGATAAGAGGATTTATCCCTTAGTAAAATATATAAAAGATCTAGTCCAACCTTAAGGTTAAATAATTTATGGAGATATTATTGAATTTCCTTATGCAGGTACTTATCTAACATAACTCTATTAAAGAGAAACATGCCTACTCTAATTAAGAGTAAGTAGAAGCAGGTTCTTATTCAGTCTTACATATAAATGCCCTTATAATTATCATTTTTGATTAAATCTGAGAATCCTTTTAACTTTTGAATTTTAAGAATTCTGTAGATTAAGAAATAATTGTCTTTTCAACACCCAATCATCCTACTCTAATCCATACATCATACCTTCTTATTTTTATCGCTCGTAGTCTATCTTTACTACTCTATATAAGAGAGTTTATAATGTCTTCACTTTTTGTACTTATCTTGTTTTTAATTTAAGTACGTCATTAAATGTTTGATAACATTTATCTACCATTGATAATTTTGTTCTAACATTTCTCTTATTACGTAACCCTCCATCTCCATTCTATTTGTCTACATTCATGGATTCCTTCCTGAATTCCATGTAATTTTTGACCTCATTACGGGGGAACTGAAAGCCATGAAAATTGAGCTCCTAAACTTCTAAGACAATGATATAGATTATCTGGTAGGAATATCTAAGAAATAAAATTAAAATCACAATCTTCTTTAAGTATAAAGAAGAAATTGATATACTAGAGGACATCACCTGTATACATATTTTCGCAATTCATCAAACTTAAATCACAAATTCCAGAGCTTCTAGGAGAACCACTATCTAACAGGAGGCCCAAATATATTGAACTAAGGATGTAGCAACATTATTTGTTAAAGTAATATCAAAAAATCCCCTAAAGATTTTTTCTCCCTCCCTACTCTCAGCCTT
The DNA here is from genome assembly GCA_018584345.1 of Thuja plicata. Lineage (NCBI taxonomy): Eukaryota > Viridiplantae > Streptophyta > Pinopsida > Cupressales > Cupressaceae > Thuja > Thuja plicata. The sequence goes on along the minus strand of MU223519.1, from coordinate 3,411,236 downwards.
AAAGTTATATCATGGCCAAAGTAGTTAGATAAGCTATCTTCTAATTCATCGTTCCTATAAGTAGTTATCGTTCCAAGATTTCTCTCTCTACCTTAAAATTAATGCTTGTCTTATGGGATAAAATCTTGATAGTTCCATCTTTCATCACACAAAGCCAACGAAAGAGTAGAGTACCTTATCTAGACTTTGATAAGGTACCCTGGCTGACAGAGTTAATACTAGAAATGTAGCACATAAGATTATGACCTATGATCCCTATGCTCAATCCGTATTAAAAAAAAAGGGATTGAAATACCCCTAATCTATTATCTTAACACCTTACTTTGGCAAGTTACTTCAGAATAGAACATCTAGGAATTCCTATATTCCACAGAAACTTTCATCCACCTTTAAGCATAATCTAATTTAGGAAGAGGGTAATGGATCTATGCTAACCTTAACAAGTTCATCTAGCAATCCGAAAGTAATACTAAATACTAATAGATTCCTTCATAATTCCATAAGCTCCTTCATTAGCTAAGGAGTCTACTACTTTGTTACCTTATCTACAGATATGAGTCAAAGTATAATGGTTGATCATAGTAAGAATCTCCATAGCCCTCTCCACCAGTCCATTAAGATGCCAATTAGGTGTTTTTCCACATCTTATCGCATTAATAACCTGTAAAGAAGAAAAATGGGGTTTAGGAGATGTAAAGATGAAAAAGTTTTGGTTAAGAAGAGGGGGTTTGAATTGTTAATTTTTATTTGTGTTGATTTCCTTAACCCCACTTTACACTTACTTGAATTTGATTGATTGTATATTGCAATTGTGATTTTGATTAAGGGAAGATAAGATGCTCCTTTCTTTCACCCTCAAATACACAAATAAGAGATCCAATTTTGATCAACCCCAAAGGGTTAATACACAAATGAATCCACTATTTGGAAAGAGACCAAGAAATGGGATCTTAAATTCTTTAATTTGATTGATTAATATGATTAATGACAGTAATTGAAAAGAATAGGAGAAAGTACCAACCTTACAAAATAGCAGATCAAAGATTGTTGTTTTCTAAGATCTGTAGACTATTTCTGGAGATGCTGACAGTTGATACCAAAATGGAACATAGAGACGGAAAAAACCCATAAATATTTTTCCATTCTGATGTCATCTTATGAAAAAGGTTGACCTTGTACCACTTTTTCCAACTCGATCTGCTCAACTCTAAAAGTGTCCCTATTCGCACAGTCTAAAAGAAATCCAAAAAGGGTATCCAGATCTGGCCTCGGTTCTACAGTCCCAAACCTGTACCTACAAGAAAAATGTTTGTTTGTTGTTGGGGAGGGGTTTGCCTTAGTCAAACCCCAATTTAGGAATTAACCTTGAAATCAATAAAGTATGGAAAGCTAACAAGTAGTA
>MU223519.1:3354438-3409783 GCA_018584345.1 Thuja plicata | reverse complement strand
TGAAGGAAGATCACACCACCATGATGGCTAGATCTAGGATTTGAATGATGAATCTTGAATGTTTGCACCTAATCCCTTCAAAGGCTTGAAAGCTTGAATCCTTGATCTTCAATGGAGAAATTGAATGTTTGAGAAGAAGACTTGAAAACCTTGAGAACTTGAGAACAATGGATGCTTGAGAAAAATCTTGATTAGAGCCTTTTGCACTTGGAAGACTTAGTTCGCTTGATGATGGTTGTCAGAGAAAATGAGAGGAGAAGGCTCCCTTTTATATGAAATTAGGGAACAATATCCTAAGGAGGCCTACATAGGATAATTAAATCACCATTTACACCTTTAACCCTAGGAGAGGACCTATATTAAATATAATTTAGGAATCCACACTTTGGAGCCCGAAACAGCCGACCCGGAAGCGGGAAGAAACTTTTTGCAAAGACCGACAACCTGAGAACTATGGGATTTTGGGTTTTGGACCCTGGGATAGGGTCGAGGTTAGCCCTATCCTAGGATAGGGATGAGGTTGCCCCTATCCTAATGCAGGGCCGAGGTCAACCCTATCCTAGGAGGTTGACCCTGTCCCTGTATCCCAGAAATAGAGTCCTGCAACCCAGAATGTAGAAATCAGTCCCGAAAGTGGTATAAGGAGGAGCAGATCAGGGGGGATGATGTAATGGAGGTCAAATACATCCCCTAAGGAGGGATAAACTCTCTTAACATGGAAGTGATTCCATTTTAAGATGATACATAACCAAAGTAGAATCCCCTTCAATTTCTATGTTATCTAGGTTTAGTTTTTTACATAATAGCAGCCCTTCAATTAGAGCAGAAAGTTTTGCCTTGTTATTATATTCTATCCCAAGATGTATTGATTTACTTTAAATCCTAGTTCCTTCACAATTATGGATAAAAATCCATCTCCTACCTTGCCAAGATTACCCCTAGATGCATCATCAAAGTTAATTTTGTACCAACCAAAGTTAGGAGGCTTCCAAATACAATTAGCTCATTTATTCCCATTGTCCAATTTCTTACTACCTAGAAAGGGAGGGATCTTTAGTCCAAACCACTTTTTACAGATAGAATCATTATCTCTTGAGAATATCATATCTGTCCTTCCCAACATATTTCTACATTTTACCATCTCTACTATACTAGCCTCTACTTTATTTAAGAATTGTTCAAGACTTAACTTTGTTTCTTTAAAGATACGTTGATTTCTTTCCTTCCATATTTTCCATATCAACAAAGAAGGGTCAATCCTCAAAATTCTACTATAAAAATCATTTCCATTGACCCTAGGCCATCTTTTAAAAACCTCCAAAATGTCATTTTGGATTGTTGATTGCCACCTTAATTTCCCAGAAAACCACTTCCAGTATTGATAGGAGAAGTTGCAGCCAACAAGTAAATGGTCTACACTCTCACTCTCTTTCTCACATAAGGGCATCTAGATGATCCATGAAATCCTATTTTCCTAAACCATTCCATAGTCAAAATTCTCCTTTGTAAAGCCACCCATTCAAACATTTGTGCCTTTGGCATACAATCCTTATGCCAACATAGATCAATTGGAAGGGATGTTTTAACTGAGGTCTCAGATTGGAGGATCTCATACCCCTCTTTAGAGTTGTACTTACCATTTTCAACATTATCCCAAATGAGGGAGTCCACTACTTTTCTCATATTTATATATCTTCCATCCAAGAAGTCTAAAAGTTTATTTGTGAAGTCTCTAGGAAGGTCAACATTTTCAAAAGTTTTCCACTTCCAACCCAAATTTTGGTCTCCATAAGGGAACTCGTTATAGTACTTACCATATCTTCCCGTTAGGGTTATTATCTAAACTCTATATTTCTATCATCATTTAGCAAAGCTCTCAATGGAGAATATTCTCCCCACAAGTTATCCCAAAACAAGGCCTTTCCACCATCCTTAATATCCCATGTGATACCTTCCATTATGGAATTCCTACATTCACTAATAAAATTCCATACTCTTGACCATTTCAGAAGAGTTTGATGCCTACAAATACTTAGATCATCCGTTCCTTCTAAATATTTTAAATCTCAACATCTTAACCCATTTTGTATCCGGCTCCCTGATCATTTTCCTAACTAGTTTTGCCCCTAAGGTTATATTTTTCTTTTTATGTCTTTAATGATAAGTCCCCCATCCTCTTTCTTTTTACATATCAATTTCCATGCAATCAAGGCCATTCTAGACTTGTCTCTTGTACCTTGCCAGAAAAAGGTTCTTAATTTCTTAATCAAGGTCATTCTAGACTTGTCTCTCATACCTTACCTACATTTGTTAATGGTGCAGGAGCACCCATTGTACAAGCACAACCAGGATGTCCAAGGTCATTAGTTGATTATATTTGGGAGCATCGAGCTATAAAGAACCAAGATGACCTAAGCATCATTTGTGTAAAATAGACAAATAATTAACTCTTTTCATATGCAAATTTAGCATATCCTCAATGATACTTTGATGATCATGTCCTGAGACAAATTTGTGTACTATTGTGAATTAAGTCACAAAAAATAGATAAAGAAAAATATCATGCTCCATCATTTCTTCTCTAGTCTGAAGAAATATCTGAGTTGCTAAAAAAGACACGATTTCTTAAAAATCAAGAAACAACCAATGAACACATTTGTTACTGTAATCTGATCCATTATTCAAAAGAATTCATCCATTTGTTGTGTTGATGTTTGATATTAAATGTTATGTTTCTATGTTTGGATGTTTATGTTTGGATTTTCCATGTTCAAAAGTCATAGGTCTTTATCTTGGTTTTAATGTGTTTGTCTAAGGCTTGTTTGTCTAATCCATTTAGCTCAATGATTACTTAATCCTAGAGTTTGAATTTTTCCCCCAGTTTGACTAGACAAAATGATGATAGACATGGAAAATTTTCAAACCATGATGAAATTTTTATTGGACAACTTAGATATGCAAATGGAGGCTTATTATGAATAAGAATAAGGATTGTGAATAAAAATGGATAAGTACAAGGATGGTGAATGCAAATGGATATTGGTGCAGGTGCACCTAGGAACATGAGCACAATCAGGAGATCAATTTGGATTGAGAGAATATTTGATGTAAAAAAAATTATGGTTGATGTTTTTTTTGTATCTTTTTAGTTCATTAAGGTCATTGAACCAAAGATGTAAGGCTAAAAGCCATATTTGTAAAAGTTGTCCATTTAGGACCTAAATTGCTCAAAGGGTCAAAATTGTATATAAAACCATAAAAAGGATAGAAATCATGTAAAATTTATTAAATAGGTTATTTGGAAATTTCTAGAGGGTTTTTACTAAGTTTGAGGTTATTTTGTAATAGTGTCTTAAAAGTTGTCAAGAAAGTACAAAATTACAAGGTTGTAATATTACAAAATTTCACTAAATGTTGGATAAAGGAAGATGAAAGGTCGTAGGGTTAGTTGGATGGTTTCTATCTTTCTAAAAAAGTTTAAATTACATGTATTGGTATAATAAATGAGAATAGAGGAAGAGGAGAATGTTTTTGAGCAAGTTGGTATATTAGAGCAAGTCATTTTGATTATTTTCTTGTAGTAAATCTTTGTTTCCAGGCCTTCAATGAATCTGTACGACCTAGAAAGCCTATAATATAGTAATGGTTATATATATGGGTTAATCCTCTTATTCTTTTGGTTTGATCAAATTTCATCAACTATTGTGAAATTTATGGGGGTTTTGGTGAAAGTTGTTGATTGTAGCTTTGAGATCTTTTGGAAACAACCATGTAGCAACGTTTGATACAAGCATATATGGAAGATTTAAGACCTCTAATTATATTTTTCTGAAATATATATGAGTTATTTTTCATTTTCCTTTGGTTTTATTTAATTTCTTTTAGAGTTGAGAAAGTTATGTTGATTTTATTGAAAGTAGTACTGAAACCCTTCATGACTGGGTGGACAACAAAGGATGGCGTGTTCCTCTTGAATCCACCAATGGTAAAAATTATATCTTGTATATTTGGAAAATATATTCATAAATATTTAATATTATTTTGGTTTCATTTAAAATGGATGTATAGTTTCTGAGATATTTGATGCCCTGGCAGCAGGAAGATGGGAAAATTTGTTGTATATCCATGTTTTATGACAGAAAAATGGGTCTAGGTGTAGAGACCATAAATTTTAATCAAACCATTATATTTGGATGAATTTTTTATATTATTTAAAATTCCTAGTTTTTAACAACTCCACCAAAGATATCTTTACAATGATGCATTGTTTGAAAGTTGTGAATAACAGAATGGAACTATACAAACAACCATGGCAGGACAATCATGTATTCATTTTGTTAACCATTGCAAGGAGTGTTTTAGTTGTTGGTGGATGGATGTTGAAATATGTTATGCTGATATGGTTTCAGGGTAATTTTAGAGGATCTATGGTTATATGGGTTTAAGGTATTGAGAAACATCTCATAAGTTTATAGGGTAAGAAACCTAAAATTGTGAAGTGTTTGACAATATGTCTCTTAAGAAGAAGTTTGTTATGTTGTTTTGGAACTCCTTAATTAATGAATAGGGGTTCTCATAAGTTGATAGATGCTATTCATAAGATATGTACATGAATGGTGAATGCAAATGGATGCAATCTGATGCACTTGATAGATATGTTAGGAATAATACAACTGAGAGGTGGGGTGAATCAGTTGTATGCCAAATAATTAAACTTTAAACTTTAAACCAATTACTTAATGCAAATCTAAACACTTCAAGAACAACACCATAACACAAGTATTTTTTTGTCGAGGAAACCTTGTTAAGGGAAAAACCCTAGTGGGAATTATCACCCACAAATAATCCACTAGAAATATTGTATACATGTTAGAAGATCTAGCTTTGTTAGGAGTTGATTATTACATTCAGTACAATTCCCTATTAAAGGATGAACTCTGTTAGGATTTGAATGAAATTATGAGCTTACTTCTTGAGCACACTATCCAAAGTGAAGCTTAAATCCACCTTTTGAAGGTTAAACCCACATTTTGGACTCACTGTCCAAAGAGAAGTATAGAGTTATACCTATAACTGTAAGACCAGAAAAAGGCAAAATAAGCATATCTAGGTAACCACCAAACCCTAAACAATATGAAAACCCTTCTAATCTAACATTAGAGCCATTGAAATGGGAATTCAAAAACATATGCAATAAATACATTAAAAAAACCCTTCAAGTGATGCTCAAATGCTCTCCTTTCGTCTCCATAGAGTAGATTATTGTTGCTCTTTGTCAATGATAATTTTGCACAAAGATTCAAAAGCCAATTTGATGTCAAGAATACTAGGAGATAGTGGTTCTAACTTGAATTAGATATTTGAATCTCAATTTATAGAAAATGAGAGAAAAATTGAAGAATTAGAATGCATAAATCAATGCATAATTGAGGGAAAATGGAAGAAGAAGGATGGAAGCAAATTAATAGGAAATTAGAAGCACAATTAGGGGAGAAATGGATAGGGAAAGGTGGAAGAAATCATGAAGCACAATAATAGGGAGATGAAGCATAATTAAAGGAGGGAATGTAAGAGTTTAATTTTTGAATTTAAAAACTCATTATTCCCTCAAATTAGGAATTTAGGAATTAGGAAAATCCCATAATTCAAAAGACAAGAAATTAATTAATTTAGAGAGACATTAGGAAAAGGGAATAAATAAAGTCAATTTATTTATTCGATTAGGACATAGGGATAAACTATGGGTTATTCATCCCAAGAGGACAAATTATAGGGTTATTGGCCAAATCAAAGGCATTAATGTGCAATTAAATGGATTTTGATGATATTGATAAGGATTGGGATCAATTCTGATGATTCTTGAATAGTTTAGGAAATCACGAGGCATCGATGAACTTTGACAATGCTCTCGCGATAATGATTGGAAATGATATAATGGCATCAATGAAATTTGATGACACCAGAGGATAAATAAAGATAAGGAGACATCGATGAACTTGGACAATGCTCCTAAAATGTGAAAATGATAGCGAGGCATTGATGAACTTTGACAATGCTCTTGAAATGATGATTGATGATGAAATAACATCGATGATCTTTGACAATGCTATTGGAGGAATTAAATGATGATGAGGCATTGATGAACTTGGACAATGCGCTCAAATGATAATTTAGGAGAAGACATTCATGAATTTAACAATACCGTGGATAGATAGTGATGAGGCATCAATGGACTTTGACAATGCCAGAGGATTGGTTGAAAGAGATTGACAAGACATTGATACGAGTTTGGAATCAAATGAGTTTGGAATGATCCTAGACCAATTAGAAAGGGAATAAAACTTAATTGGACTAATTTAGGATGAGTTAACATGGTTTAGGAATGAATTTGATCAATTTAGCCAAAAAGATCGAGGTTATGTGAGAAATGTTAGAAATCGGTGACATGGAAGAATGCCACAATATCAGTGAATAGAAGACATGTTAAAAAGGGAGCACATAGGTGCAAACCATTTTTAGGTGTCTACATTTTTCCCCTCTTTGATACAATGCAATTATGAGAATTGTGTCAAAGAAAAATTAAAAATCATGCCCCAGTGGATCAAAAGAATGGAGGTGGGCTGTGCCCTCGAAAAATTGGGTGGAAATTGACACGAGGAAATTTTTTTGAAAAGAAATTGATTGCATGGATTGACAAAAGAAATGTTAGGTAGAAAGCGGAAATCAGACAAAGAAAGTGTTAGTAAGATAGAAAATTTTGGCTTTCAGAAGTGCAATTATGTCATAAGATCTTATTTTGATATTGCAAAATTAGATGCAGCGCATCGTGGCACAAAAGCCAGAGCAAGAAAGCCATCATTTTGCATAAACAAACATGATGCCGAAAAAGGATGATCTTCTCCATCCTGAAGCATATAGAAGGCATGCCCCAAAATTTCATGAGATCGTCAAACAAGTAGAAGACAAAGCAAAAATGGATCATGAACCATCTTCGATACTCTCATAAGTTCAAATAATATCATCAAATAGCATAGGAACATGACCAACAAAGAAAAATCAATGAAAGATAAAGCACTCACTGAAACAACATGAGCCAATAGCCATACTGATCTTTTTGTTACTTGCATTAAATGTTCTTTGTTTGATAGATTAGATTTTATTAACTAATTGGATGATTGATTGATAGGTAGATTGATTGGTTGATAGTTGAGACTAAAAGATCAAACAGGTCCAACCAGGTTGAATGTTGAGTCACAAAGACTTAGATCACGTTTGTGGGAACATGATTTCATTAAGCATAGGATGATGCATCTGCCATGGATGTCTATAAACATGATGATCATTCCGCAAAAGAAAGACAAGCATGTACAAATTTATTACAATTTTTTTAAATTTTTTAGGATTTTTGAGAAATTTGAATTATTTTTTGTGATGATCTTTTTTAGGACGTTTTATGATTTTTAGGGTTTTTTCATGAATTTTTATGCTTTTAAAGAATTTTTTCATGACTTTTATATGTTTTTTAGGGATTTTTTCAGCATCATATGTGATGTTTAGGATTTTTTCAGGATCATATTTGATGTTTAAAGATTTTTTTTAGGCCATTATGCATTTTTTTTTGGATTTTTGTAGGACATTAGTATTACATGAGAAAGATTTGAATTTCCCTTAGTGTCTAGCATGGTAGGGACATTATGGATGGAGAAATGGACTGGTAGATGGATGAAGGCCAAGGGTCACTTGCATTGGATCTATTTAGGTGCCAAGGAATATCCAAGAAATGGAATAACAATTTTTGTGCCAAGCAGAGGGACTAGTTAAGACAATGATAGGGTAATGAAATAGTGCACTGGACGACATGTGGGGAATGGACATGCCAAGAGGTTTGTTGGAAAAACATGTTTTGCATTTAATGTCCTTATTTTACATCAAGACCAAGATAGATATTTTGGATAGGGAAAATGTTAGGATATGAAAAGGATAATGACAGGATATGGGTAGGATAAGCAAGATCAATAAGGGATATATGATATATGGGTGTTGATAGGACATGTGATGCTTCAAGGAGTATTTATAACCATGTCAAGATCAAAGTCTGGGAAAAGGGGATAGGATAATGGATATGACAGGCATAAGATAATGAAGGACACATTGGGGATAATGGAGGATAACACAAATGGAATCTTACCCCAAGTATAGACTACAAGAAGTTCATAGAATTACACATGATGCCTGTTTGCCAGGTTTTCATCATGGTACTTACCCAAAGTGCCTATTTTCCAGGTTTTCACTATTGGACAAAATTATTTCTCTTTATTTTTATTTTCTTGTGTTAACAAGATGCTTGTTTTCCAAGTTTTCATCAAGGCAACTATTTTCTTTTTTCAATTTTTTTTCAATTTTTTTTCCATTTTTTGCTTTTTTTTTTTAATACTTTTTGATCTTTTGGAAATTTTGACCTCTTGGAAAGATGAATGTATGATATGAAATGGATGAAGGACTCAAGCGTCATTATTCTCTGAAAGGTTCTTTTGAAAGATATACAATAATGGACCATGATACTATGCTCAAAGACATTGGTAGGGTAAGACAAAGGGATATGAAGTGGATGATTGGATAAGCATGGATAAGGATTATGAAAAGGATTGGATAGGATAAAGGATAGGTTGGAAAATAGGTCTTGGATGATGGAGGGAGTGAAATAATGATGAATTTTGAATGTATGAAGATGGAAGCAAGAACAACATTGGCACACACCTTGAGGGGTGATGGAGTGATGAAGCAAAAGGAGATTTTGGATTTTGAAGGCTTAATGGAGAAAAGGATATGGATTTTGGGACACAAGGACCCAAAATAGATCAGGAAGATGGAAGACATTTAGATGGATGGATAGAAATTTTGGATGCCAATTTTGGTTTTTCTTGGGGACATTGTGCTTCAAGAAGCTTCTTGGGAATCCACATGCATTTGGATTTTTCATTTTTTTGTAGGTCCTTAGAATGCATTGCTTGCACAATATATTTTGGAGCCCATATTTCTTTTGATTTTTCTTTTTTCTCAATGGGCCTTTGTGGCCTTTTTGATATTTGTTTTTCTTTTAGGATCATATTTTTCTTATTTTTTACTTGTCGATTAGACTGGACATGTTGATCCTTGATAGCATGTGGATTACTTGACTTATGAACTTTATGTTTGGCATCAAAATTGCTTGGAAATAGAATGAGATTCATGGATGAATATGAAGGATATGGAGACCTTTTGGATGGATGGAAGGTTCTCCAAGATGTGTTCCTTTGCTGAATTTCATGCGGGAAAGGATAGGGGGATTGAGAACTAGTGGATGAAGGAATATATGGTCCTAAGATGGATGGAAGGGTTCAAGGGGGAGGTATACACCCAGATTTGGATTTTGAGGGGATACCAATGCCTTGAGATGTAGATTTTTTTATTAAGACCATGGTCATTTTAGTTTTCTTGGACATGTAAGGGTTTCAATATACCTTTTGCATGGAGGTCTAACCCTTTGACTTGATAATGCTTTCTTTGACTAGTAGGATACTTGCTACAAGACGCGAGTCCATTATTATGAGGTGTGAATGATATGGAAGGACTTATAGGACCATGAGGTGGACTAGACTCGATAGAACTAGGGGAACTCATTTGAAGTGTAAGGGGTTCATGAACAACTTGTATAGATGTGATTGTATCACAAGGGGGATCAGGAAAAATAATGGGATCCTGCAATGGAATAGGAGCAATGACTGGATCATCTGGTAGGATAAGATCTTGTGGGATATTTGGAGGATTAGGACAAGGAGATGAAGATATGGAAGGGTCTTTATGAGGATCTAGAGGGATGATGGGATATTGTGGTGGACATGAAGATAAAGGGACACCTTGATCTTGACCTGGCATGGGATCATGGGAAGAAATGGAAGGGGGTCATGATCTTGCTTAGAAAGTGGAAGGTTAATGGGACTTGGAAGGACATTTTGGTTTTGAAATGGAAGGGAATCAACTTGGATAGGAGAGTTAGGGATAATGGGATCATCTTGGATAGCGAGGATAAGGATAGTGGGATCTTGGTCAATAATTGGGGGGGATTGGTCATCATTGGGATCTTGATCTTGATATATTTGTAGACATGTTTCTTCATATTTTTTATCATCCTCTTGACACGGGATATGGATTTGGACATGTAAGGGGGATTCTTGAAAGGGGTCAACATTTTGATATGAGGAAGATGAAATTTGGATAGGACTCTCATTAATAGGCTTGATTGAAATTGGAGGACATGGACAAATGCCACAATATCAGTGAATAAAAGACATGTTAAGAAGGGAGCACATAGGTGCGAACCATTTTTAGGTGTCTACAGTAATAATGAACTAATTGATAGCAACTTTCTTTGCTTATACAGTTCCAATGAGCCGCAATATAAATATAATTACTTTTGTACATCCAACTGAACTCACGTCCACATTCTCTCAACATCCAATACATCCAATCCATGTCCTTACACATCAAGACATTTCTTTACTTTATACAAGTTACCATAAATAATTAGGTTGGCATGTTAAGCCTTCCCCAATGAATAAATAATTACATAGACCCTTTCTAAGATACACATGATACCTTATACAAGAAATTATCAAATATAAATCATTATTTACACTCCAAGATCCATAATTCACACTCGCCATCTAATAAGTATGTTACACTTTTGTAGTTGGACTCAAATAGGTCTTCACTAGTCCACACACCTCAACTGATGTCATCAGGAATACAAAGACACAAGAGTCACAAATAATTTTATCCCATTTATCTTCTATCATTCCTTAATATTTCATATCATAACTCATGCTCGCATCCAATTTATCCCAAAAATTGAAAGACTATCTCTATTATAATCCTCTATCACTGCACTGTAACAAGTCTTTATGAAAACAACTATAACTCATGTAAATATCAACATAAGATCCAGTGACCTTAGACATAAGTTATACACTTATACCTCTACACAAATTCATGCTTTCATATTCTAATACATCGTACAACATCCATACACACCTATCAATTTATCTTGTACCTGTGATAACCAGTCTTTCTGAGATTTCCACTATTATCCAACTGAAATATATGTTGACATCAATGACAAGTCATGAATATCAACACATTAACAACAAAAATTCCAACAATCTCCCCCTTTAGAATTGATGAAAACATATGTAAAAATCCATCAACCCAAAAGTATCCTTCTTAATACAACTTTCTCAATATCCTCTTCTATCTCCCCCTAAAATAGTAGTGATTTTTCACTTATATTTCTCCCCCTTTGATATCAATGAAAAAGGGTTTCATAGCTCTTATTGTTATTTTTCCATCCCACCTCTACAAGGTTTAACTTTTTCAAATCTTCATGCCTGCAATAGGAGAATGTGTTACTCATTTCATCATAGAATTTGTTACTCATTTCATCATTGCCTCCAAAGATTATATCATCCACAAAGACTTCAACAATCAAGATTCCATTTTCACAAGTTCTCAAATATGGATTACTATCTGTACTACCTTTTCTGAAACCAAGATGTAATAAATACTTGTCTAACCAAGCATACCAAGCTCTAGGAGCTTGCTTCAGACCATACAATTCATTGTTCAATTTGTAAACCATTTCTTCATCGTCTATCAAAGAGAAACCACCAGGTTTCTTGATGTAGACCTCTTCCTCTAGATCTCCACTCAAAAATGAAAACTTCACATCCATCTGATATACCTTAAATTCTTTATGTGTTGTAAAAGCAAGGAAAAATCTTACTGCCTCTAACCTCGCAATAGGTGAAATTTTTTCTTCAAAGTCTGTACCTTCCTATTGTGAATATCCCCTGTAGACTATTCTAGCTTTATTTCTTACAACTACACTATCTTCATTCATTTTATTTCTGAAAACCCATTTTGTTCCAATTACATTTTTGTCCTTATGTCTAGGAACCAATTCCCAAGTGTTGTTTTTCTCTATCTGAACTAATTCTTCCCACATTGCCTTAATCTAATATTCATCCATACAGGCCTCGTCAGTAGTCTTAGGTTCTACTTGTGAAATCAAATAAAACTCATTTCTAACATTAGATCTTGTCATCATGCCCTTAATAACATCACCAATAATATGATCTTTGGGATGATTCATCTTAATATACCTTGGTGTCCTTGGTGCTTTGATAGGATCATCCATGCATGTCTGAATCTCAAGATTTTATTTTGTCTCATCTTTCAGTGATCTTCTCATTCCCTAAAATCTCACTATCAAACCTCTCATCAATTTTCACATTAACACTTTCAATTTTTTTTCTTAACCTCAAGTTGAAACATTTATAAGCCTTACTTCTAGTAGAATAGCCAAGGAAAATTCCTTCATCACTTCTAGCTCTAAAATTTCCAATTTCATAATCTCTTTTGATATAACACTTGCTACAAAATATACTGAAGTATTTTACACTAAGAGAATAACCAAACCAAAGTTCATAGGGTGTCGTGTCCATACCTTCTTTGATATGAATTATGTTCAAAGTGTAGACAATAGTCTTGAATTATTATCTCCAATGCACATGAGATACATTAAATTCAATTAACATAGTCCTGCTACATTCAATGTAGTTCTATTTCTTCTTTCTGTTATCCCATTCTGCTAAGGTATCCTAGGAGCAGAATTTTGTCTATATATCTCATGTTTTTTGCAGTAAGCATTGAAAAAATCTGATGTAAACTCTTCACCTCTGTCTGACCTCAAAATTTTTATCTTAAGACCTAATTCATTCTCAACTTTTGCTTTGAAAATATTGAACTTATCAAATGCTTCATATTTTCTTTGATAAATGCAACCCACATCATCCTAGAATAGTCATAAAAAAAAAAGTATACAGTACCTTTCACCATAGTAAGATCTAGTCCTTGTCAGACCACAAATATTTGTATGTACCAAATCCAACTTTCCTCTTGTTGAAAAGGATTTTCTCTAAAAAAATTTCTTAGTTTTTTTTCCCATCACACTCTCTATTCACTTAGTGTTAGTAGGCTTCACAATTATTTGCAAATCTTTGACTACATTTGTGTTACTAGTCCTTAGAATATTATCAAAAAATTTGTGATAGAACCTCCTATGCCATAACCAAGTGTCATCTACCTTCACAACAAAACAATTTGCCTTTGTAGTAATCAGCTCAAACACATTACCTCTTGACTTAGTGCTAGATGTGATCAAGTTTCTAGATTGACCTCTGATAGTACATTTTCCAACATGAAACTAAAAATGATAACCCTTGTATACCAAATGTCCAACACTCAACAAGTTATTCTTAATTCCATCAGCAAGTAAGACATCATTAGTGTTAGTTTTAGCATCAAGAGAGATTGAACCAACTCCAATGATCAACTTAGGAGTGTTATCACCAAATCTGACTACACCACCATCATATCTATTCATTTAAATAAATTTATCTTTATCACCAGTCATATGATGTGAAAAACCACTATCAATGATCTATTATGATTTATTTTCAACATGTGAGACAATATTTTTCTTCATGAATAGGTTCATCATCTTCAATAACAATAAACCCAATTTCATTCCAATCATTCACAGAATCATCATCAAACACACCTTCACTAGCATAATAACATTCCTCATCCTTGGATTAATTAGACTTGTCAAACTTAGGATTATGCTTAGGAATCCTTGTAGGACATCTAGATGCAAAATGACCAATCTTATTGCAAGAAAAACATTTTAGGGGTAATTTTCCTTCAAACTTACCCTTACCTTTCCTTTCCATTTTTTCTATTAGAGCCACAAGTTTGTCTACTTTCCTTCCTTCTTCTTAAACCTCTTCCCATTCATCAGCATATTCTCCAAGATATTAATGTATATTGCTTTTGCTAGAGTTCACAAGGCTTGGTAAGGTCTTTTTGGCATTAATAAGAGTAGCCTTGAATGTAGACTCTACTTTGGGTAAAGCATCTTGTAACTTTGCGGTCTCAAAGGTGGCCAACATAGAAATCAGGAGTTCTCTGTTGAAATTCTTTGTCAGTGGTATGATATCCTCTATCGCTTGCACTTTAGTCTTGTAAGCAGGTTTCAAAGATCTAATAATCTTTGTAATCACTTCATCTTCAATATATGTGCCTCTTGAGTTTTTTATTCTAGTAATAACCTCTATAACCCTCTTTACATATGCTTTGACATTATCATCATCTCACATCCTTAGAGTCTCCATTTTAGCTTTCCAATTTTTTAGTTTATCTTTCTTAGTATATTGATCTCCTTCATATAGAGCTTCTAACCTTTTCCATGTCTTGTGAGTTGAATCAAGATCTTTTACCTCTGTAAATTCTGCCTCAGAGAGTGCACTAATCAGTGCTTCTCTTGCAACCATATTGCAAGAAAAATATTTATTTTCTTCATCAGTAGAATTTCCTAATTCATCTTCTTCCTTAATAGCTTCATCCATTTTTATAATCATCCAGTAGTCAATTCCCAAATAGATCAAATAAGTTCTCATCTTCTTCTTCCAACTATCAAAACTTTTAGCATCAAATTTTGGACTCTCCTTCCTATAGTAAGCCATCTCAGAATCTCCTCAAGTGGTTAATCTTTCACTCAGAGGACCAAAAGCTCTGATACCAATTTTTAGGAATAATACAATTGAGACGGGGGGTGAATCAGTTGTATGCCAAATAATTAAACTTTAAAATTTAAACAATTACTCAGTGCAAATTTGAACACTTTAAGAACACCACCATAACACAAGTATTTTTTTGTTGAGGAAACCCTGTTAAGGGAAAAACCTGGTGGGATTTAGCACCCACTAATAATGCACTAGAAATATTGTATCCCTATTACAGGATCTAGCCCTATTAGGAGCTGATTATTACATCTAGTACAAGTCCATGTTAAAGGAAAAACCCTATTAGGAGTTGAATGAAATGATGAGCTCACTTCCCAAGTACACTACCCAAAGTGAAGATTAAATCCACCTTCTAAAGGTTAAACCCACCTTCTAGACTTACTGTCCAAATAGAAGTATAAAAGTATACTTATAAAAATGAACTAACTAATAGAAACTTTCTTTGCCTATACAGTTCTATTGAGATGCAATACAAATATAATTACTTCTCTACATCCAAAAAAAATCACATCCACATGCTCGTAGAATCCAATACATCCAATCCATGTCCTTATACATCAAGACATTTCTTTCCTTTATACAAGTTACCATAAACAATTAGGCCGGCCTCTTAAGACTTCCCTAATGAATAAACAACTACATAGATCCTTGCTAAGATATACACGGTACCTTACACAATTATTATCAAATATGAATCATCAGTTACACTTCAATATCCATAATTCATGCTCGTCATCTATTAAGAATGTTACACTTCTGTAGTCGGCCTCAAATAGGTCTTTGTTAGTCCACACACCTCAGCTGACGTCATCAAGAATGCAAAGACCCAAGAATCACAAATAATTTTCTCCTGTGTATCTTCTATCATTCCTTAAGCTTCAAATAATTTTCTCCCATGTATCGTCTATCATGCCTTAAGCTTGCATATCATAATTCATGCTCGCATCCAAGTTATTCCAAAACTCAGAGACCATCTTGGTCACAATCCTTTGTCACTGTAATGTAACCAATCTTTACCAAAACAATTATAACTCATGAAAATATCAACATAAGATCCAACAAACTTAGACATAAGGTATGCACTCATCCCTCTACACAAATCCATGCTCACGTATGCTGATACATCATACAACGTCTATACGCACCTATCAATTTTTGTGTGTACCTATGATTACCAATCTTTGTGAGAATTTTACTATTATCCAACTGAAACATATGTTGACATCAATGAGAAGACATGAATTTAAAAATATTAACAACAACAATTCCAGCAAGATAAAGAAGCTCAACCTAGGATAAGGAGTATTTGTTTGCCAGGTTTTCACCACTTGTTTTTATTACAATTATTTTTTATTTGGTCTTTTTTTTTTTTTTTTTGTCTTTTTCCCTTTTTTTGTATTTTTTATTATTTTGAATTTTTTTATATTATCAAGTCACTTTTTTACCAATTTTTTACCATGATAATCATTTTTTGAGGATCCTTTTTTATTTTTAGGTGTTTTTTCCAAGATCGTTTTCCATTATTTTTGGATTTCTTCAGGATAAATTTTTACTGTACAAAATGAACTCAAGTTGTTAGATATAGAACCTTTTTAGATGAAGGTTGTTGATAGGTTCTTTAAGTAGGTCTCCATCACATGTGTATAATCTATAGTTTCCTAATTTGTATGTTGATACTATGACAAAAGGACCTATCCAGTTCGATTCAAATTTTCCTTTCTTTTCTCTATCTTGTTGATTTCTTAGATTCTCTCTCAACACTAGATCACCCCATTGAATTTATATAAGTTTTACCTTCTTTTTGTAGCTTCTTGACATGCATTTTTGGTGGAATTTCAAATGATCATATCCTTTTTGTCTATGATCATCAGGTAATTCTAGCTCTTGTAATCTGGATACTTTATAGTCTTAATCTGATAGGATGCCATGTAGATAAATTATTAGAGAAGGTATCTCAAATTCTAAGGGTAGAACTACTTCAGATCCGTAAACTAGAGAAAAAGGTGTGGTTATAGTTGGTGTTCTCACACTAGTTCGGTATGCCCACAATGCAAGGCACAATTGAATATGCCAATCTCTTCTGGAACCATCAACTGTCTTCTTTAAGATTTTCAAGATGTTTTTATTTAAATATTTTTCTTGACCATTTCCTTTAGGATAGTATATAGATGAGAAATGTTGAATGATATGAAACTTGTCACATATTTCTTCTACATCCTTTTTTTTACCTATTTACCATCGTTTTGATTAATTAGTAAAAATAGGTTTTGAAGGGACCTGAAATCCTTTACATAACATTACAATGGAAGATTAAGCATTAAGAACCATTATAAAATGACTAAACACAACAAAAAACATGCCTTCAAAGAGACAACAACACTAACAGTGTAAAGGACCAAAAACACCAACAAAAAAGTTCACCCAGAAGGAAAACCAACTCAGAACCTAGCAAAAATAGAATAAGATTAACATGGATACCATTGTTAGTGATGATGACACGAGGAATACCATATTTAAAAATGATATACTTCAAAATGAACATGGATATCTACTTTATAGTAGCAGTTGAAAGAGGCACAACTTCAAACCATTTAGTGAAATACTCTGTGGTTATAATGATATATTTATGTCCATTTGAGGATGGAGGATATATCATCCCTATTAATTCAAAACCCCATTGATAAAAATGGCATGGTGTAATGAGAGGGTGTAATTCGTATGTTGGTACATGAATGAAGTTCCCTCGCACTTGGCATTTCTGACATGTCTTTACAAACTGAAATGAATCTTTCTCCATAGTCATCCAATAATATCCCATTCTTATGTGTTTCTTAGCCAAGGGTAAACCAATAAAATGTGAACCACAAATACCTTTATGAATCTTGTGTATGTCATTTATGGATTCCTCACTCTCAAGATATCTAAGCAAAGTATCATCTAGACCTCTTCGATACAATGTGTCAGATATCAAGGTATAACAGGAAGCTTGTCAGATAAAGTTACATTTTTGGTTCCTTGTTTGGTTTATGGGTAAGGTATTATCCTTTAAGAAGGAATATATAAGGCCATATCAGGTAGACTCAAGATCTACAAGTTTTACAAGTTCTTCCACCAAGAATTCATACCAAGCATTCTGATTAGGTAGTTATAGTAATGAAGCTAGGGTTTCCATTACATCAAAAAATCTATTCTCTAGTCTGGGTATTTTCTCAAATGTGGTGTGAATAAAGTAATTCTTGAAATAATCCACCATTCTTTTTTAAGGCATTAGTTTTTCATCCTTTGTTTTGTAGTCATCATTGATTTGATAGATAACTAGCTAAGAATCTCCATAGACCTATAATTATGTTATTCTCCATTCTAGAGCCATTTTAATGCCTATTGCCAATGCTTCATACTCAACTGTGTTATTTTCATTTTATTACCAATGCTTTATACTCAACTATATTATTTTCCTTTTATTACCTATGCTTCATACTCAACTATGTTATTTGTGCAAGGAAACATGAGTTTTTATGATTTTGGAATGGTGTATCCTTGAGGAGTGACAAATAATATTCTTGTCCCCAAGCCATGATGAGTGTATGATCTATCAAACTATATCTTCTAGGATTGTGTTGTAAAAGTAAGGATATATGCATTAGGAAATCTAATATGCATTGGCATTTTATCTGATATTGGTGCTTCAGCTAACTAGTCTACAATTACTTATCCTTTGATGGCTCTTCTATCCACAGATTCATTATCAAACTTGCACAATACCATGACCCATTTTGATAATCTTCTTGTAAGAGTTTCTTTTCTAAGAAGATATTTGAAAGGATCAATCATCGTTATTAATATTATAAGATATGTCACCATATAATGTCTTATCTTTTGAGATGCAAAGATTACAGATAGACAAGATCTTTTTATTAACATGTAATTGAGTTCATATTTTACCAAGGGTATGTTGATGTAATAGATCTCCTCTTTCATTTCCTTGCTCATCTTGTTGTGCTAATAAAGCTCCTAATGGTTTTTTTGTAGGTGAGATATATAATAGAAATGGTTTGTCTGCTATTGGAGCCATCAAGATTGGTGGATTCATAAGATATTTCTTTAATAGATCAAAATCCTAATCACATTTCCCATCCCATTTGAAGGATATATCCTTGTGAATCAGTTGTTTTCATGAGTGACACTTATCCACTAGTTGCACTATAAATCTCATGATAGATTATACTCTTCCCTGTAGTGATCTCAATTGGCTGATATGTCTAGGAGATTCATTTCCATAATAGATTTCACCTTAGCTGGATCTACTTTAATTCCTCTAGCTGAAATAATGTAATCGAGGAGCTTTCTGGATGTAATGCCACATGTGCATTTCTTAGGATTTAGTTTGACCATGAATTTTTCTAAGCGTGTGAAGATTTTTCCCAAGACTTAAATATGAACATCCATAGTATATGATTTTTCTAATATGTCATCCACATAGTCTTCCATGAAGACGTACATCATAACATGAAACATGGTGGTCATTTCCCTTTGATAAGTAGCTCTGGCATTTTTAAAACTGAAAGGCATAACGTTCCAATTGAATGTTCCCCATGCACATGTAAATTTTTTTTTGTCTTGATCCTTAGGTGAAATTTTAATATGGTTGTACCTAGAAATCCATCCATAAGAGAGAACATAGAATGTCTTGTTGTTAAGTCCATGATTGTATCTAATTTTGGTAATGGAAAATCATCTTTAGGGAAAGCCTTGTTAAGATCTTTGACATTAGTGCATACTCTATTAATTTTGTTTGGTTTTGATACAGGAACAATTTTGGAGATCTACTTGGCATAAGCAATAGAGAGAATGAAACCACCATATAATAGTTTATTTAATTCTATTTACCAATAATGCTATATGGGGTGTATTTTCCTTAGTTTTTATTTGACTGGTTTAGCTCCTGGAGCAATGTTGAAATGATGCATAATTAGACTCAGATCTAATCCAAGCATATCAACATAAGACCAAGCAAAATTGATCTATCTTTGAAAAAATCTATGAACTCTTTTCTTTCCTCTTGTGTCAAAGATTCAACAACATGTATTATCTTTGGTTCCAATGTTGATCTTCTCTATTGGTTCAATAAGAATAGATGACCTCTCCTGATAGTACTCATAGAGTGTGTCAAGTCTCTCATCCTTAGATACCTCAAGGAGGTTTTCACCTTTGGGTATGTCCTTTAATTTATCTTTTTCTAGGTCTAGTACTGCTACATCATGGTTTTCACCACTAAGTCTTTGATTTATTTCTCTATTTTTGTGGCCGAGAGACTTGGCACCCTCCTGAGTCAAAGAATCATGGTAGTATTCACTACTAGAAGTTGATTCAATTGCATTAAGATATAAGGCTAAAGAATAGTCGGTAGGAAAGGTGTCCATCTCAATGGGTCTAGTTTGTTCCTAGTCAATAAGTTTAGGATGTATTAATGGTAAGGAATCATGGATTTGGTTTAGCTCAACTGGGATAAGGGTCTTGATAGTATTGCGGTGCAGATCATACATAGTATCGTCAAGGTCTATAATGTGAACTTCCTCAAGATGATCCATAAAGATTGAATCTTGTTTGTCCTCACTAAAGTATTCCTCAATGTATTGTGATCCATTTTCTTGTAGTGTATACACTAAACTTTGACCCTCTAAGAATGTTGGTATGTAAGGTTGTATTTGATTTTCCATCATTCTATGATTTGAGCTTTGTCCTTCAATAGATGTAGGCATAAAAGAGTGAATCAAATAGATATTATTATCCTAACAAGATCCATCTGATAATGAGTCCCACTCCTATTTTGTGGAGTCTTCATCACTATATGATTGTAATTTGAGAATTTTTTCATGAATATGAGGGAGGTATTTTTCAGTATACCCTTCTTTAAGATATCCCACTCTTTCCTTTTCTTTGTGAGTTTGGGAAGTGGGTTGTATAGGTTATATGATTCCTTCTTTCCTTTTTCCTACTAGACTGTTCCTTCATAACCCATTTTCTGCATTATTTGAAATCCTTTCCCATATTGATGTGTGGGAATATCTACATGTTGAACTCTTTTATCAAATTTTGCTTCATCTTTATACAACCATTGTAATATTTCATTGTTGTCACTATCTCTAAATTGTGTGCTAGCTCTTAGAAATTTAATATTATATATTTGAGTAGATTTTGATTCTATTTGTGATATAGATGGCTTTCCATAAGATCTAGAGAAATAGGCAATCTTGACATTGATACAGAATATTCTCCTAATCCTTTGTCTTTGAGTTGTAATTTACTCTCAAAGTCCTTCATTAGGGTATCCATGTTTAAGAAATGAGATGTTCTATCCCCTTTATATTTCCCTTTGTTTGATATAGAAGAGTTTGACTCTTTCTCCCTTCCTTTGAATTATGTGGAAGAACTAAGTTCTTTCTCTTTTCCCTTAGGTGATGTAGAATAACTAGGTTCTATTTATTTTTTCTTTTATGATACATTTAAGCTATAAATTTCTTCCTTTGTCTTCATATTTGTGTTATCTGATGTAGAAGCCTCTATATTATGTGGTATTAATGAATCCATGATAGGCTTTATGTTGTTGCAATAGTAAAATGGATTAAGATCACTACTAATAATTATTTCTTGACCAAGATATGAGAATTTTAAGCATTGATGGTATGTTGATGGAACCACTTTCATGTCACGGATCCATGGTCTTCCCAATAATATTTTATAGAACAAATTCAAGTCTAGGACTTTGCATATTGTTTCTTTTTGGATTGGTCCTATTCTAAATGGAAATACAAAAAGACCTTTAGAAGATCTTTCTTCGTCATCATATGCCTTGATAGTGATATTTCTCTTTGGATTAACTGCATTCTCAGAGTAACCTAAAACATGAACTAGATTATGGGTACAAATAGTTAGGCCAACTCCCCCATCTATCAGGACACACTTGACTCTATGTTTTTTTATGAGGACTGTCGGATTACTCTATGGAAAGGTAAGTGCTAAGAGGGGAGGGGTGAATTAGTACTTTAAAACTTTTAACTACTATTCATTCTTTTTCACTGAACTGGATATCATTCAAAAAACATTGAAAAGAATGTAACATAAATTAGGAAATCATGACACATAACACCATGATTTTTGGTCATGCAGAAATCCTTGGTTAAAGGAAAAAAATTGTGGTGGGGATGGCACCCACAATCATTCACTTTTGAAGAATAAAGGTTGCTCAATTAGAGCTACAATGTTAGCTACTTATAGTAAGTTACCATGTTAGGAGTATTATACTCGGTCAAGATTACAAAAGACTTATTCAGTCTACCTAGTTAAAGGATTTTACAATCTCTCATCTAAGAGATGTACCCAGTTAGAGGATTTACAAAATAAGACTTGTTAGGGCCTACCACTGAATGATATTTATACTCTTCTACCTAATACAAAATCTATTACAAAAATGTCTACAAGTATGCATCAACCATAATTGTGTTCAGACTCTTTATGCTCTACAAGTGCATTACCTCTTTTTTCACTTGGTAACTTATATGTTTTGCACCCTATATCTTCTTCATTATGTCTTTAACTTTGTCACTATAACTAATTCTCTCTCTATTATATTTTTCCTCTTCTCTATCACTCTTTGTATAATATGTTTCCTCTTCTCTGTCACTATCTCTCTATATATTTCATCTTTTTGTTTTTGTTCATTTTATATGATCTTAAGGTAGTTAACATAATTAGATCCTTCTCCTTTTGTGATGGAGGTGAGGTGGTACAAGGTTGGTTTCATTCCCAACACATTTATTATTCTTGAATACTATTCTTTGAATCGCCTTGTTATCATGTGCAATCATATTAGCGCAATCCCAATGTTCTACCAAACTTTTGTCTTGAATACCATGAAAGCTTTTCCTGCTCAGCGACTAGGTTTAGTGTATTCAAATTTGAATTGTTATGTTGCATCTGGTGCATTTGGTAATTTTCTTTGATCTTGGTTGGTGACATAACATCTTCTTGGTAACTAACTCTTCTCGGTCACTAACTCTGCTATGTGTCTTGATGACTAACTCTGCTTGGTAACTATTTTCTGATTAACTCGATAACTTGCTTGTGTTTAGCATTTGGTGTTCGGTGTTATTGATACTTTGCTTTACTGACTATATGCCTTATTTTATTCTCCCTATTTACTGATTCTCTTCATTGACTATTATGAATTTGATAAAACTAATGACAACAAACTATCTCATAGGAGTATCAATCTCCCCCTTTGGCATTATTTGGCATTTTGAAAAAAACTTCAAACTCATCAAAATTTTGTGTAACTCCCCCTATACACATGCTTATATCTCCCTTACTAGTATATATCCCCTTTTACTTACATCTCCCTTATTAATACATACTATATTATCCCCCTTTTTTGACAAATATGCCAAAATTAAAATTGCTTAGGGCTTGGTAGGATATATTATACCTTATAAAAAATGTGAGTGTACTTCTTCTTTACATCAGCTAGGGATGAATCCCATGCATCTTTGAGTGTTTGAAGTATAAAAACTTGAGTAGAAACATCATCTGCCATTATAATGATGGTGTAAATTGAACTACCATAGGGGGTATTGACTAAATCCTTGGCCTTCTTCAAGTGCCTTTTCATGGATTCCATGTGGGGAATCAAAAGTGCTTGCAGCTCTAGAATTCCCATCCTTCTCTTATTATCTTCTTTTCGTAGTTCTTGTTGCATCACTATCAGTTGTTTCAACCTCATGTAATTGACTTGTAAAGAACCAGGCTCGGTAGAAACATTTTTTAGCTGCTCAGTTAGCTCGGTCCCAATAGACTCATCTTTCTTCTTGATATCCTTGATAAACTTTAAAATAGAACAAAATTTCTAAAATATTGAAGGTATAACTTAGTCTCAATCTTGGTAGATGGATTAGAAAGTGATACCTTATCAACTGCAATGTTGTCTAGAATGGATTTAAACATTTTCATTTCCATCTTCCTCGAATGAATTTTCATCATGTAGGCAGTAGTTTCTTGATTTGGATTTTAGAATTTCTCCACTAGTCCTTCTATCTGACGAATGATATCTTTTGTTTCATCAACAGTGCCATCTGGGATAATTTCCTATAAGAAATCCTTGAATCTTTCCAATACACCAATCTTCTTCCTCTTCTGAAGTAATTTGATTTGCATTTCCTTAAGTTTCACAATTTTGCATACTCGGTCATTTCATCACAGTCCATAGTAGATAGGTCAACACTTGGTAAAATGATCAGTTGACTCAAATCTAAATGTTTCCTCTTCTTTTATTTCTTCTTCTTTGCTATCTTCTTTGGTGAATGTGATGCCTTTAGTGCATCAGATGTTTTCTATGTTGTACTTGTTCTAGCTCTTTGCTCTGCTTGTTTGTTTCCTTCCTTCTTTTCTCCATGTTTCCCCTCTACTTTCTTTTCTCCTAGTGGGTCCTATTTATGCTCATTTGTGTGTTTCTTGACTTCCTTTTGTTCAATTTTTTTTTTCCTTTGGTTCATCTTTTTCGGGCACTTTTTTCTATGCAATGGACTCGGTTGGGGGAGCCAATTCGGTGTTCAGTGTTGATGGTTTCTCAATTACCGTATCCTTCTTGTTGTTCTTGTCTTTCTCAACTTGCTTTTCCTTTTATGTTTCCTTTTCCTTCTTTTTTTCCTTTTATTGGTTGGTTGCTACATGATATGTATCCATAGAAACTGGATCATTATCTCCTTGAGTTGTGTGATAATCTAGTACTTTTTCCAATACAGGTTGTAGAGTAGAATCATTAGTAGCTTTATCATTGATGTTTGTTTGTTCTGTATTGATGTCCTCAGTTTCCATAACATTCTCATCTTATTATGTATCATCTCTGGGATCTTTGTTAGTAATATCATCAATAACAAATTCATTGGTGTTAATTGTCAAATCAATAAGATTATTCTTACCTTGATCATGTTTAGCAACTTCATCGATTATGTTCTCCTTTTCTTGCTCAACTTGAGATTCATGCTCTTTGATGTTGAATACCTCTCTCCATTTTGCATCGGTTTCCAACTATAATCGCTCCAATCATAATTCTTAAATATATTTCTTTAACAAGGAATCATTTAGAGTTTTGTTTCAAGGTATCCTCAATTTCTTCAATAGATAGCTTTGGTACAGTTAGCATAAGAGATCTTTCTCTCATTTTTTTTTCAGCATTCATAGCATATTTCCATCTTGCATCTATGTTGTTGTATAACTCAATAGGAAAAAATGTGATAACTTGAAGTGGGGTGTATCTGAATTTGTGTAAAGAGTAAACAATTGCATCTTCAATTTTTAGCTTGTTCTCTTTACTTTGAGTGTTATACTTTGCTTACTTCATTCCGGTAAATGTTCCATACTTCTTCATTGTGTCTAAAATTTCATCTAGACTTCCTGTTGGTGGAGGCTTGTTCTTCACAACTTTTGGTTTTCTAAAATATTTAGTCTCTAATTCATTGTCTGGTGGTAGCTTGAATTTTCTTCTTGTTCTACTGTTTACCTTATTTCCTCTTACACATATCTTCTCTTTTGGTTCAACATAATTCTTATTTGCTTTCGGTGATTTTGTAGACCTTGTTGATGATCTAGTATATTTGGGGCTCAGTGAAGGCTTCAATACTTGTGGTTTCCTTCCTTCCACTTTAGAGGTTTCTGCCTCATCTTCTTCTTCATCAGTTCCCAAATCCTTAGTCATATTAGCACTCATCTTACTAGATTTTCTTTGAATTTTAGTTACTAAGATACCTTGCTTAATATTAGCCTTAACTTCTTCATATGTTCCATACCTCTTGGCTCTTTTATCAGAAATATTAGTTAAGAGAGTTTCAATTTGTTGAGATGCAATGTCTATGTCCATATCATATCCTATAGGATCTAGACATATTATCCTAGGATCGACTACATTGATAATACATGAGTCAGTGTCTACCTCAAAACATATAGAATCATGATATTTCTCAACTAATTGAGGTAGAACTCTAATTTTTTTATGCATCCTTGTTTGGAAATTAGAGAAGTAATCATTCATAAATATGTAAATTTTATCTCCTAGACTCTTTATGTATCTACTGATTTGATAAACGACTAGTTTATCAACACTCCATTTCACACTTTCAATAGATGGAAAGAAGTTCTCAAAGTAAAAGTATATGCCTACTAGTAGTGAGCCAAACTTCAATGTATTTGTCTTGGATTTCCTTATAGTGTTCATGTTGTCTTCAATTTATTTCAATGGTATCTCACATAGATCAATCTACATATCTTTCTTTATAATCTTTTAATCCAGATGAACAGCTCCACAAGGTATGTTGTCCACTCGAGATGATTGGAATACTCGGTAGGACAATATGTTGCTTGAAAATTTCAACTTGAGGTCTTCAATGGTAGAAATATTCAGACCTCTCCCATCCCAATTGGCTTTGGTTAGCTCATTCAACTTGATCTTCTCAATATGTCTAGTAGCTTTAGGATCTTCTCCAATCAGGTAACTAGTTACAATGTGTTACACATTCTTTGTGATCTTCACAGGTTGATCTAGACACATACATTGGTCATGTACTCGAATAAGGAACATACTTATCCACTCAATCTTGAATACCTTTGGGATATGAAAGGAATGTGTCAAACCTTTTGACTCCAGGTGAACATGATAGCTCTTTATTTTTTCATCTGCGCATAACTTATGGTAAGATAAATCAATCTCCGCTTCACAAATATCCTCAACCTTACAATGGGTGAAATTTTTCATGTATTAGATCAATAAAAATCTGTACAGAATAGATGAAAGTGCTCCCATCATTTCTGTTTTAGCTTCCTTTGTAGGAGGTATCTTGTACTTATAATTCATAGACTCAACATTCTCAACCACAACTGGGTTTCGATCTTTCTGGGCTATATTCTCTTATCAAATATAAAAATTTTGAGCTAGGGTTTTTGTCTATGACTCGGTTCCACTAATCACAACTAGTGAAACACCATAAATACCTTGAATAGATTCAAATGTTCTCAAATTAGTATAGGATTACCTTCATAATCGCTCAAATTCTCTTGAGGACTCAGTTCTCCAACTCTTTTCACACTGCTCTAGAACATTAAGTAACAATAATAGACGATGTAGTATATATATGGCTTTTTCTAGGTTTAGGATTTCCAACAGTCTTAAAGTATGAATTATGCTCTATTGAATTACTTTAATGAATACCTAACTTTATTTTCCTTTTACCGAATAAGTATGAAACATAAACTTAATAGTATGTATCCAAATGCATCTAAGTATGCTCATATGGATCTCTGCGCATATACTAGGAACTAGTTTAAGATTTGAATTTTAACTTCCAGTTCCTACTCATACCTCTTACCTGATTAGGTAGATTTGGTTACACCCAATCCAAAGGATGAGGTTCCTTCAACTATTCTGAATGATTTCCCATCATCCGTGGTCTTTCTTCTCCATGTCTTATTCATTTGATCTCTCATTTCTTCAACATTCACTTTGGGTTTCTCAGATGTTTCTTCCTCGGTAGGAGATTTTCCTTGGTACCTGCAGTCTTTGGAAAGGTGACCTACCTTGTGATAATGGAAGCATGCCATACCAGGGTCTCTCCAAGATCTTCTATTGTTCCTTCCATGTAGAAACATGTAATTTATGACATTGTGCCCATATCTTCCACATACTAAACAAGATATCCTTGTGTTATAGTCCTATGGTATGGATGTACCCATTTGGTTTCTTGGTAGATTCTGTTGATTCGGTACCCATTTTTCATTTATCTTTTGTGATCTGCATTCTTCATATATGTGATTGTACTTGTTTAAATTATTGCAGTAGCCATCAATATTTGGCTTTCTTGTGTTGTTTTCATTCTTTGATATGCATTCATGTGCTCGGTTCCCATACTTGTTACAATTATAGCAATGTCCATAAAACTTGGATGAACTCAGTGACTTACCTCTTTAGATTTTGCATACGTTTGCAATATGTCCAGGCTTCCCACATTAGTGGCAACTAGGCTTGTTTAACTTTGGTGGGGTGGAAGTTCCTTGATTGTCAGCTTGATTAGAGGACTCTCCTTTCTCAGTAGTGCTCTTACTATTGAATCCTAGTCTAGTCTTATATGTTGGTTGTCTCTAACCTTTAAGATGTGCATCCAATGATCTCAGTGTTTCTTCATTTATCTTTAGTATCTCATTTTCTTCTTTTTCAAATTTTAGCTCCTTGGTCAACCTACCAACTTTACACTTTAGTGCTTGATTCTCAAATTGTTTCTTGGATGACTCTATATTAGCACTCACTAGTTGATCAATCATATTATAGTGTACTTGCATCATCCTCATGATCTCATTATCTTTTGTCTTCTTTATTTAATCTCAGTGCATTTTCAATAACTCCCTTTGAGTCAAGTATATCACTCATTATCAATGCCTGTATTTCTTGATCTATCTTTGCCAAGTTCAGTTGCTCGATGAGTTTTTTGTTCTTTACTATGAGTTCTGCAATGAAAAAATTATCTTCACCATTCAGACTACCTTCAAATGTTGTCTCAAGAGTATAAACATGCTCTTCTATAGATTTTAGTTCACTAAATAACTACTTCCTTAATTTTAAGGACTTTTCTAACTTTCTTTTCAGATCTTCAATCACTTCTTGTGCACTGTCCAACTCAAACTCAAGACTATCAATCTTCTTAGATTACTTGTAACTTTCCATGGTCATGATCTTTACTCTCGGATGAATAAAAATTTATCTCAAGAGACTAGCTCTGATACCAATTTTTGGATTAATATATGGAAAGGTAAGTGTTGAGAGGGGAGGGGTGAATCAATACTTTAAAACTTTTAACTACTATTCATTCTTTTTCACCGAACTAAATATCATTCATAAAACATTGAAAAGCATATAACATAAATTAAGAAATCATGACACATAATACCATGATTTTTGGTCATGCATGAATTCTTGGTTAGAGAAAAAAAACTATGGTGGGGATGACACCCACAATCCTTCACTTTTGCAGAATAAAGGTTGCTTAGTTAGAGCTACAATGTTAGCTACTTCTGGTAGCTTACCCTATTAGGAGTATTATACTTGGTCAAGAGTACAAAATACTTATTCAATCTACCTAGTTAAAGGATTTCAAAATCTCTCATCTAAGAGATGTACTCGGTTAGAGGATTTACAAAATTAGACCTATACTTGGTAACTTATCTGTACTGCACCCTATATCTTCTTCATTCTATCTTTAGCTCTGTTGCTGCAACCTCTCTCTCTCTCTCTCTCTCTCTCTCTATAATATTTTTCCTCTTCTGTGTCACTCCCTCTTTAATATTTTTCCTCTTCTCTATCACTCTCTGTATATTTCATCTTTTTGTTTTTGTTCATTTTATATGATCTTAAGGGAGTTAACCTAATTAAATCCTTCTACTTCTACAGTGGAGGTGAGGTGGTGCAAAGTTGGTTTCATTACCAATGCATTTATTATTCTTAAATATCATTGGCTGAATTTCCTCATGATCATGTGCAATCATATTAGCACAATCCCAATGTTCTACCTAACTTCTGTCTTGAGTATTGTGAAAGATTTTCCCGCTCGGCATCCAGGTTCAATGTATTCAAATTTGAATTGTTATGTCAGATTTGGTGCATTCAGTAATGTTCTTCGATCTTTCTCGGTGACATAACATCTTGTCAGTGACTAAATTTGCTCTGTGTCTCAATGACTAACTTTGCTTGGTAACTGTTCTCTGCTTAACTCGGTAACTTGCTTGTGGTTGATGGTCAATGTCATTGATACTCTACTTTACCGACTTTCTACCTTAGTGTATGCTTGCTCTTTACTAACTGTCTTCATTGACTATTATGACTTTGAAAAAACTAATAACAACAAAATATCTCATAGGAGTATCAATAGGACCTCTATATGCAATGGTAGATTATGAGAGTAATTTAGAGACATGTCATCATTTTTGGAAAATGATAAGAAATGGGGTCCAGTATGATGTCCTACCATGACCTAAAATTGATCCACATTCAAGTCATTATGAATGGTTGTGTCAACAATGTCTCTCTCCAATATGTCCTTATGTGATGGTGAAAGTTTTAGAAGCTCCAAGATGGAAATTTGTGCTAGTGTCTTTTGGATTTGATCTACCAAATTGTATTATATAGATATCGAAGTAGTGTCATTTGATGTTGTTTTACTATTATCCCTCTTAATGTCACTTTGGCTTGACCTTGTGTAACAACATGTGCAGGTTTGTTTTATTTTTTATCCTTGATAATAATAGCATTGATGGTGTTGTCAAATCCCAAAAAGTTGTTTATGTGTTATCACATGCATGAGACAAATTCACTTTATCTCCCTTGTTTGGTTTTGATGCTTTGGATGATTCTCCCTTTTCATGATTTAGGAGTGGAGTTTTAAATGTTGTGTGGTCATCATTATTCTTAGGTCCTTCAACGGTAATGGCATTATTATAAATCAAGTCTTGGACCACATATTTTAGTCTTATACAATCATTGGTTTTGTGACCTTTATTTCTATGGTAGTCACAATGATGTGAATTATTCTACCAAGAAGGTTTTAATTGGGGTTCATATCCTCTTTATTCAGGTAATGTAATCAAATTTTTGGTTAAAAGTGTCCTTAACATGTATTTAAGAGGTTCACCCAAGGGTTTAAATCTTCTTTTAGGTGGATATTGTGGAGTCCTATGTTTGTTGTGTCTTGATTGTTGTTGGATGAATTGCTTGATTGATTGGAACTATTGGCTTGGTTGTTTGATAAGTGTAATAGTTTAGGTTTGACATTGTTGGCATCTACCACTCCATCATTGACCACATGTTTGTTGTTATTAAACCAAACTTGTATTTTTTTGTTGTTATTGTTGTTGTTTGAAGACTTGGTGTTGTTATAATTATTGTTGGTGTTATTGTTGTTTGAAAAACACTTAGTATCTTTATATAACTTTAATTATTCTTTTCTCACTAAGGCATCCTCAATTGTAATACCATTTTCTATCATTTTGTTAAATGAAGGAGGACATTGTAGTTGAAGATGAAAGTTCATTTCACTAGTAAAGTTTTTGATGAAAATACCCCTTTTATTTTTCGGGTAAACCTCTCAGATATCTTGCAAAGATGAATCTTCATATTTGTAAGAATGTC
Source organism: Thuja plicata (assembly GCA_018584345.1). Taxonomy (NCBI): domain Eukaryota; kingdom Viridiplantae; phylum Streptophyta; class Pinopsida; order Cupressales; family Cupressaceae; genus Thuja; species Thuja plicata. The sequence continues at coordinate 3,378,886 of MU223519.1, read as the reverse complement.
AAAAATGACTCACCATATTTTTTCTTAGTATTAAAAATATCCAAAATAGTAACATCATGTTCTATATTCTAGGAGTATTGAGTGACAAACTTTGTGACTAATTCTTCAAAGGTTTTGATACCTAGTGGTATTTTTTAGAACCACTCCATGGATTTTCCTCCCAAACTCCTTGGGAATAACCGCATTAGGTAGTTTGTTCATGTATAAATTCCATACTCAAGGTACACAATTATCTAATGTGGTCTTTCGGATCGGTTGTACCCATATAATTTTCATACTTAGGAAGATATATGTTTTGTGTTCAAAGTCTTTTCAAAAGGGAAAGGACAAATACCCTCTAAAGTGTACCTTTTTGTTAGTGTACCGCTTTATATGTCATGAAGTTGTTGTCATAAATCATTAATTTTTTTGTTCAAGGCATGTAGGGGGTTAAATGCATATTTATCTTGTTTCAATTTGGATATATCATAATCATGATGTTAGTCCTAAGATCAGATTACTAAGAGGGGAGTGGGTGAATTAGGAATCTACCAAATAATCCAATATTTTAACCTCTTAAACTTTGAATCACCATTCATAAGATTAACCATATATTTAATAAATGAAAACCATAAACATTCAATTACATCCACACATTTGACACAAATATTTATCTCATGGAAACCCAAATAGGGAAAAAACCACGGTGGGGATTAGTACCCACTAAACTATCTACTCTTATGAAGTACACCTTGTGAGGAGCTTAACCCTGTTAGGATTTTACAACATCACTGTTAGGTGCTACCCAGTTAAGGGATTTTCCTTAGGCCTGCTAGAACCTTTACTCTTTTAAGAGTGGCCTTGTTAGAGGAATTTAAACATTAGTCAAAGTGTCACCTTGTTAGAGGATTTACAACAAAGATCTCTTACGATCTACCCTTTTAAGGGATTTAACCTGCTACCACTATTAGGGAATAACATAAACAATGATTTGTGAAATGGCACTACCTCTGCTTGATTAGATCCACTGAAGCACACAATATCTTCTTATCACACTTAAATTTTCACTTGCATGATCGCAACTCACACTGTGCATCACAGTTGTCTTAACACACGATCAACACATTTAATCTTCAACTTCATCCATTATATACTACAATTTTAAGCCCACCGCCTTGATCAAACCCTAAAATAGAATTTCAAAACATCCCACTCAAATCCAACATGCCACATACCAAAATTAAATACACAAACCATATTTCCAAGACCACATTGACCAATACAATGATTTACATAGGATTGTGTGTCAAGGAGTCAAACATACTTTGACCAAACATAAGCTTCCTTAAGAAACTTACCCACGTGCTAGCATCAAACAATGTCATGCCAGATCATCACCTTCAATCATTAAAACATGTCACCAGATCATGACTTACTTGACTAACTTCATTAAAACCTCAACACTGATCATCGATCAAAGATTGATCCATTTGTTAGTGAACAGATTGGACGGGGTATGGTTAGCAAAGCTAATTAGAGTCCTTAACTACCCAGTTTCTATACACCACAGTTGAAAGGAGAATTCTCAGCAGAGAATTAGTCCAATCTCTAGATTTTGTACAGGTATAGCTCCCTGTGTTTGATTTGAAATGAATGTGTTCTAACTCTAATTGGGTGTATGCTCTTAAACTGAGAGAAGAAGAGGCAAATGAGTGAACTTTTGTCAATATAGGAAATCCACCGAGATTCAATGCAGGGTTCAAACTTATAACTTCTAGTCCTATTCATAAATGAGAGTCTAGCATACAATCATGACCACGACTGCAGGCCATCTTCCGAGCTTAATCTATCACTATAGTTATCTCTACTCCTATAAAAGAATCCAAATCATCACCATGACCACAATCATGCTTCTTATTCTGACTATTTAACATTAACATCTACTCCTACAGATGTAGAATGAAATTCAGTGTTGGACCAATTGCAGAGAATCGCTCTCAGATGATTTCAATACCCCTCTACACTCAACAACCATTTTCATTTCAAGAAATACTTCTACAATTGGTGAGGCAAAGAACCATTCAGCATGAGAAAGAAAAAGACATTTAAAACTAAAGTGAGCGACATTTAGGAAAAAAAAATACTTCGATTCTCACTCATACAGACTCAGCTGTAGGGGGAAGCAATATGCAAACCATAAAAATGTTGATCCTTTCATTCATTTCAATTTGAGTATTTATAGTTCAATACAATTTTAGAATAAGATGACTCATCTTCTTTGGTAAAGCAGTTACAATAATAGAATAGGAGGGAAAAATCTCCACAGACTTAGTTTTTGACAAATGTCATTACAATATGAGACAAGGACAAAACAGGAGAGATGGAAGAGGCATTTTCTATAACGCTCAAGTAGCTGGTTGTTTGGCTTGAGGAAACAACTTTGCATATGCTTCGATGGTTGTCATGATCTTGTCCAAATCTTTAATCTTCAGCGCATCTTGCCATGTAGTCAACCGCAATTGTTCATTGCAAATCTCTCTAATGGCTGAAGGCAACAAATCAACTTCTAAGAAAATAGCAGAGAGTGCAGCATCAAGTGCACTTAGCTTCTGGATATCAGCCATTTGGTAAGTATCTGGGGTGATGATTGAATCAATATATGCATGCATGAAATTAACCATGTGTTTGATCTCTAGTTGTTTACCATCGACACTAATTGAGAATCACACTGAAGAGCGATTAAGTGCTTTTCAATTTTCTTCATGTCTTCCCTCACAAGCTTGACAGTATTCTTGAGGCCTTTGAGAGTGGTAGTAGTAGCCTCATTCTTGTATCCCACCTCGAAGATCCACTTCTATATTGGTTCCCCTTCTATGGGTAGAATGCCCATAGCTACTATTGTACTTGGTTTCAAATCCGCAATCTCATCGATACGTTCATTGTAGTTTCTACAAGATTCCTTCTCCATTTCAATAACTATCTGACCTAATAACAAACTATTGAGTAATTTATAAAAATTGAGGTAACCACTTCCTAGCTTCTCAACAGCTAGTTTCCCTCTTGTCTTCAAATCTTTTATCTAATCTCTGTTGATTTGAGCCATGTGTTTGTTCTCCTTTAACTGAATAAGTAAGGCATTGCTATCCACAGTTGTAGGGTCAAGTACCTCTATATTTGTAGGAACTTGTGAAGGCTGGTGAGATACAGAGTCTAGAAAGCCTCGGATGATAGTTGAGAGATCAATTATTGTGGTCTTCAACCTTACCACAGAGGCCAACATCATGGGCTTGGCAGGCCCCATGTCGATCCTTCTCACAATGAAGTCATCTAATCTATCTCATTAACATCACCAGATACATTATCTTTGCCTACCTCCAACACGAGGTTCCCTGTTGCATTGTCAGTTTCCACAAAGGCCAACATCATGGGCTCTTTGGCCTTCTTTTGTGGTGGTGCCTTCGTTAAATGCTCTGCCAAGTTTTGTGAAATAGAGCTATCTTATATTCTCTTCCTCTTCTTTTCTATTGTCTATTAAATCCAGGAAGGTGCGACTAGAAAAGAGGAAGAGATTTTGAGCAAGTCTTCAAGGAAGAGCTTCCTTGTGATAGGTGGGGTACTATGCCTCTTCTTTGCAAAAATTAGTTTGGAAATGTCAGTACTAATAGAAGAAATTAAAACATTGTTTTTACCTCCGCTTCCTCCAGCACTGAGTGCTAAGGATGAATCTTTGTCTCTCTCCTTGTCTGTTGGGTTAATCAGAGTCACCAGAGCTATTTGATCCAAGATCTGAACATCAGGACCTTCGCCTTTATCCTTCTCCTCCCCTGTGATGGCAAGAATGTTTTCTACTACTCCAGCTCCGCATGTAGGCTGAATAATTGATTGCTTCTCAGGTGGATCACCATCTCCTCCAGTCAACTGAAGAAGTCCAAGCGATGTGCTAGTTGTGACTAAAGCAGAGGCTGACCTTGTTGAAACTGCATGGGTCTGAACTGGAAGTGTTTTAGCTGGAGTATTCAAACTTTTCTTTCCATCTTTCTTTGCTTCTACCCATGCCTTAGTTCTCTTCATGATCTGATGCATGAGGGCATCAAGATTAGGAATATTTTTACCAATATAAGGATCTGAATTAATGGGTACATCCCTCGTCTGAGCATTATACTTACTCGACCTCATTTGGCTTACATCTTCTTCTATTCCATCAACATTGATGGGAACGTTGAATTCTTTGATCTGACCAATGGTCAGGTGAGACCAGTAACGATCTCTAGCTTCTTTTTCATCAGCACCATTAGCCCAATAATCTTCTATATCAGGTACATGGCTATGAGAAAAACCTAGCTTTAGATGATCTCGAACAAAATTGGCAGAGTCGTGGTGAACTTTGATTACATCATACTTCTAAAAAGGATGTTTGGCTTCTGCAGCCTTAATCACATTCTTGGCATGTGAAATTGATGCGCAAGAATATGCTCCTACCTTCAAGAGTAAGGGAAACACAACCTTATGCAAGATGGAATAGAGTATGTTCACTTCTATCACTTGGAAACATAGCTCGATCATCACCAGCTTATCATCAACGTACCTTGGCAGTTTGGTGGGAGCATCCCCAAATCCACCTATCCTGAAGTAAGAGAAGGTGGGGAACTAAATGTAATATGCTCCGTATGTCATTATGACTGTGTTGGCTTCAGGGGAAAATCTCCATTCTGGGAACCGTTGAAGTTCCCTGCATAGCCTCATTGTGTATGCATCATTCACCTCCATCAAATAGGCATAGCTCTGGTTCAGTGGGAGGCAAGGGTAGAACTCATATATCTTGGTAGAGTCCTCAAATTCTTCTATTCTTGGCAATCCCAGCCAACTTTGGGTAGTTGTAGGGGTGTAGATGAGATAAGATGCCATTCTAAAAACATTGGTACTCTTGGTGCATTTGAGCTCCCATCTTAGCTTTACTTCTATCATCTCAGCCCAATCACAAAAAACTATCATCTACACACACTGATTAGACGAGGAATAAATCATGTTCTGAAAACTCAAGAGCTTCGTCTCTGCCCTTCAACCTCTAGAGTACGACAAGAATATCTACTATTTCTCTTTTCAAGTTAGTGTCGTATAAAGTGTTTGGCAACTAAGACTTAGCACTTCTTGTTGTCTGGAACCAATCTGATGAGATCACACCTCTCCATTTGGCGTTATTCTCATTGAAACATGAGGCAGACACAACAAAATCAAAGGTTCTATACACTTCCCTCTGTGGGATATTAAAGCATCGCTCCATAGTATCCTTGTTGACCTCCAACAATACTTGGTCATTGGACATCTTGATTAATTGGCTATCAACCTCATATTTAGAAATGCACTCTTTGACGAGTTCATAAGGTTGCACTATAATAGGAAAACCAGCCGCTTCAACCAATCCGCTATCCCTTAGCTTCTGTGTGACTGGGTGTATTTTTTCTTGCTGCAACCTAAACCTCAGATCATGCAAATCATAGTGTGGTAAACGAGTGTCACTAATATCTTTCCACTCACAATCTAGACCATTCAAATGTTCAAAACCCAAATACCTTTGTGCCATTTCACCAGATATTTATAGACATATCAATGAACAATTTGCTATAGAAGATACTATATACTCGGCAAGTAGAAAATAGCCGTTAACAAAAGAATTCAATATGCAACAGATTCAATCATGTGAATGTTTCTTACTGTTTCAAGATTGCAATGCATTTCCCAACACTTAACATTAAAAATATGTCATGCTTCTTTGAAAAGTAGTTCATTAATGGTGCCAATGGTTAGGTGAATTAGCGTCTCTCTAAAAATAGCTTTATCACTTGACTCCACAAGCTTGCGGGGATCGCACCAGGTAGCTACTCCTCCTGAATAGTCACACCTAATAACACACTTTCCTGGTGGTCTACACAATATACTTTATTTTTACCTTGTAGGTCTTTTATTTGATTTATCATTTCACCTAAAGAATGTGCTCAGAGGGAACACACTTTTTTTACTTCTTTTTTTCCTAGTTATAAGGCTCACCGGGGATCTTACCTTGTAAGTTTCAAACCCGAACAGTCGCATCTGATTTCATCATTTCCCGCTCAAGGCTTAGCAAATATCTTGAGACAACATCACCATGTTTCACGTGTCTAATTTACCTTATAACTCCCTAATCAAGTGATTTTATCAACTACATCATAAATTATGCTTTGAGGAAATCACACCAAGTCACTGTGAATCCCAGAGAAGCACACCTGAAAAGGTAAAAACCCGCCCTTCATAATGCTTGATGAAATTTAGTTCTGAAGGTTCTGAGACTTCACGAAATATTTTACAAACACTTATGCACCTTTACATAATAATTTCAGCTCCAAACTGATGAGTTCCTCATATGCTCAGGAAATGCACCTGAAAGGTGTGATTTTTGTGTCAGGGTAGCTTGAAAGGTGAAAACCCACATAGAGCTTTTGCATAACTTATAGTTCCAAATTCAATTCTAATTTCACCCAAGGCATTCTTAAACTTTGATGAAGACATCCATATACTTAAACATGACAATACATCATGAATAGTTATCTTTAGGAATCTCACCTAGGTGGTGCGATTACCAGCCTGGAGCACCTACAGAGGCAAAAACCCGCGAGCTTTCAGGACTTATCCAAATGACTCTTTGAGGCTCCTAATTGCTTCATTGCACTTTTTAGGATTTCCTTCACCTCTTGAATGGATGAACTGATTGCTGGAAGATTGAAAATAGTGATTTTTGGAAAACTCACCCAAAGGGTGGGAATCCCAGCTATGAGCATGAAAAATATTAGAACTAAGTAACTGAGGACTTGGTCACTTATTGAGTCAATCCTATAATGTGATTCAACCATCCCAAACCATAGAGAGCTCTTGAATTGACATCTAAATTCAAAGGTTAGGAAAGCAGCATTCTACAATTGATTTCCCACAATAATACAGACTCAATAAGCAACCATGGTTTGCCAAAGCCCGAAAGCCTCGATCTAACATATAGCTGAGGTTTCAGCGGTGACTCTTTTTTGTGCATTAGGCTCAGTTTTAAATAAGGCTCAAAATTGGGACAACAACTGGCTCCAACTGGGGATGAGTCATGAAAGCATGCCAAAGCCATGAACTACAAAATCTCTGGTTAAAGGATCTTGGAAAAAAACTAGTACTCTAATCCTAGACTACGACACACCAAAAAAGGAAAGCAGGAAAGGAAAGAACCGAAAAAGGAAACACACAACAGGGAAAGAAACTAAATAATATGATACAAAGAAAGTAAACCTGCTTACTTCAAATTTGATATAGCTTTAAGTCCTCCCCATTATAGGACAATGGGAAAATCTCACCTTCAACGTTGGCAAGTTTGAAAGAATTTGGCCCACGCACTTCTGCAATCTTGAAAGGCCCCTTCCATAGAGACTCAAACTTTGAATGCATGCCTTTAGGTTCTTTTCTCCTATCCCATAGCAACACCAGGTCACCTTCCATGAATTTTCTTGGTCTAGATTTTTTTTATCAAAGATCTTCTTCACTGGCATCTAGTGCTGAGTGATGTGATCAACTAATTCTCCTCTTTCTTCCTCTAGCTTAGTCAGGTACATAATTCTCTTCTCAAGTCCATCTTGGAATATAGAATCTTCAATTACCATTCTGAGTTTGTAGGTAGACAACTATAGAGGAAGAGGAAATCTCACCTTAGTTCCATAAACAAGTTCATAAGGTGAAACACCAATGGCTCTTTTTGGGGTCACTCTTTCTGCCTAGAGTGCATCATATAGTTTCTTATGCCAATTTCTATGATTATCATCCACTAACTTCTTCATTATCTGGATCGGGTTCTTGTTACTAGATTCTGCCTGACCATTTCCTTGTGGATAATAATCTGAGGAGTGGCTTAGTTGGATCCCATATTCATAACAGAAATTCATAATCTCAACTGAGGAAAAATATGCTGCATTATCAGCAATTATCTTAACAGGCACACCAAATCTTACCACTATGTTCTGTTTCAAGAATTCACAGACCACCTCTGAGGTTGTCTTCTTGGTTGCCTTATACTCCACCCACTTGGTGAAGTAATCTATTGTAGTGATCACATATATATGTCCTTCACTAGAGTTAGGATTAATTGGCCCTATAAAATCAATTCCCCATTGTTGGAAAGGATCATCAATAACCACTAGCTTCAGGGGTAATGTTGCTAGCTATGGTTTTCCTGCAAACATATTACACTTTTCACACTTGGATACCTATAAGTAAGCACCTTTAAACATCCCAGGCCAGTAGTAACACTGTCTTAAGATTTTGAAAGCGGTGACAGATGAGGAAAAGTGCCCGCCATAAGCTTCGTCATGAAACGTTCTAAGCAATTCCTCCTGTTGTGGTTTATCTACACATCTTAGAAAAGTACCATCAATAGCTTTATTGTATAGAATATCTTCCAAGATGACATATTTATCAGCTTTGAGCTTGAGTTTCCTTCTTTTCTTTGGATTCATCCCTTATGGAAACTGACCATATGTTAGCCAATAGGCTATATCAGAGAACCAAGGGTCTTGCATTCCTGGCATCAACACCAGAGGAACTTCTTCTACTACTATTTCACTTTCAGGTTTATTCTCAGCCATGAATCTACATAGGCATTTACCCCTAACTAGATTAGTAGGATTTATCTCAATATCATACTCCTGAACTTTAGTGGCCCATGCACCTCTAGTATTACATCCTATATCCTACTGAGTGAGAACACTCTTTACTGCAGTCTCTGGGACAAAACCAGTAGCATGAGAGTTTAGAATATAAAACCTGAATTTCTTCAACACTTTGACCACTGCAAAGGCAATATTTTCAACCTATGAATACTTAAGTTCATGGTTCTTCAAGGGAACACTCATGAAATCTATGGGTGCTTGGACCTTTTCTTCATTTTCCTACAACAATATTGCAGACATGGTGTAATCTGACGTGTAACAATAAATCATAAAATATTTGTTAAAGTATGGATGTGTCAGAATAGGGGCTTGAGCAATTGCTCCTTTTATGTCACCAAATTCATTTTTCCCAACACCATTCCATTTGAACACCTGATTTCCTTTCATCATATCTACTATATGCTTTGTGATTTCAGAAAAATTGGGGACAAACCTTCTTAAAAAGTTTACCTAGCCGAAGAAGGATTTTACACCAGTTTTGCTTGATGGTAGGGTGAGTTGTTGAATTGCATGGACATGCTTTGGTTCAATCCTAATTCCTTCTTGTGATACTATGTGACCCAAAATCTTGCCTTCTGTTACACAGAAAATTGATTTCTTAGGATTTAAGGAAATCCCATGCTCTCTACATCGCTGGAGAATTTTTTCTAGATCTTTCAGGTGATTTTCCCTCCTCTTTGAATATATAGTTAGGTCATCAAGGTAAACTACAATAATCTTGTTCTTTAAATCACCAAACGAAAGATCCATCACCCTCTGAAATGTAGCTCTGGTGTTAATAAGCCCAAAAGGCATCCTATTATAAGCGAAAGTACCCCATGGAGTGGTGAACATAGTTTTGTGTTGGCCTTCTTCCTCGACTTCAATCTGGTTATATCCTCAGAAGCCATCCAACATGTACATCATCTCTAATACTGCAACTACCTGTAGGATATGGTCCATGTTTGGTAGAGCATAATTGTCTTTCAGGGACGCCTGATTTAGATTTCTGAAATCCACACAAATTCTGATTTCACCATTCTTTTTGCACACGGGTACTATGCTAGCTACCCATGTAGAATGATGTATATGATAGATAATTCTCACCTGCAGCATCTTTTCAACCTCCTTAAAGATGGCATCAGATACTTTGGGGTTATAATTCCTCTGTTTCTACTTGAAGGGTATAACATTAGGCTTGAGAGGTATATGGTGTTTCAATTTTTTGCCCATGAAGTTCTTTAAGTCTTCATAACACCATGAAAAGACATCATGATAAGAAGAGAGCAGAAAATGAATCTTCATTTTTTCATCCTTTGTACAACATTTTCCAATGTTGATGTTCTTGGGCTTTTGTTCACTCCCAATATTCAGGCTTTCATACTCACCTGAAGTGATACCTCTATCTTCCCTCTTCTTTCTGATAAACTTGTCATGTCTAGTAAAGATCTTGTCTAATGGAATCAGATGTGAGGGGATTCTATTACCTTTCAGTTGTATCTCTCCTTGAAAAATATCCTTCTTTGAGTCTGGAGATACCTCTAAGTAGGGGAATTCACTTCCTTTGAAATACTTCTCAGCAAACATCTCTGAGCTTTCCAGGAATAGGCAAAGTTTGTCATCATTGTCGAACACTTTCCAAGCTTCTGCGTTGTCAGGTATGCTAGGGTGGTACACCAATTCCATAGTGTACTTTCTATCCTTAAAATCTGTATGTGGTAATAGTAGAGAGGCAAAGATGGATAATGAATTAGCTCTAGTATTATGTTCTCTGGGTACTGCTATGATAGAGAAGGCTTCCAATTCTTCTATCTCGTCCCACACCCTATTTATGTAGTTGCACAATTTATGGTTCTTCACTGCATACTAATTGCACACTTGTTTGACTATAAGCTCTGCGTCTCCTCTAGCCATGAGAGCTTTAACACCACATTCTTTGGTAGCTGCTATGCCAGGTAGGAGTGCTTCGTACTCTACAGTGTTGTTTGTGTTTTTAAACTCTAACTTGAAATCTAGATGTATGATTTTACCATCAGATGTTGTGAGAACAACGCCTGCTCCAAAACCTACATTTGTGCAGCTTCCATCGAACTCAAGAGTCTAGAGCTCATCTCCCTTCTCATCCTTGGCCTCTGCCAGTCCATCTGGCTCAGGGGGCTTTGTATACAATAAATAATTACCAAACTCTAACTCTTGATAAAGGATCTAGGCCTTAGGATTGTCTAATACAAGAGCAGTGTGTTTAGCTTTAGTCTCTAGTTCAAGCTTCACTCTCTTATTACCTACTGGGATTATAGCATGTGACCAATCTAGTTGAATTTCACCTCCTAAGTCTTTACAAAAACTCCTGCTCAAAAGCATGCCATAACTGGCTAGAATTTCTGCAACTAGAATATTCAACTTAAGTTTTTTAGCAGGATGTGCTACTAGTGTGACTTGTGCATCCTTGATTTGTCCAAGCAGAGGAACTTGTTTTGCATCCATTGAATAACACCTTCCAAAATTATTTGTTAAGGAAATACCCAATGCTCTAGCTCTAGTTGCAGGCATGACATTGTCTAACATGCCAGAGTTTATGATAGAATTACTGAGCTTGCGTCCATTGATAAACAATGACATGTAGAAGGGCTCTAGATTTTGCATGACTGCAGAATTCTGAGTGTAAGCTTCTTCATGCTTTTGGATGGATGTAGAAGCTTCATTATGTTCTTCAGCCCTAAACAAATGATATAATGCAAAGGTGTCTGAAAAGTTATGAATTCCTACTTTATCTTTAGCATAGTGTTCAACCAACCTCTTCAATTCATTTGGGTTAGATTTGAGGTAATCTAATGGAGAGATTTGTATCTTAGTTTCCTTGCAAAACTGAACAATATCAAAAGATGTTTTCTCCTTAGGAACACTTACCTCAAGAGATGTGGGCTTCTCTTTCCCTAGTAGCTTTGAAAAATTAGGTTTGAATGTATTTCCTCATTGTAAAATCTCAGGAGTCTTAGCTATCTAACTTCTAGTTGTCGCTAATACAAAATCATCAATGGTAGAAAAACAACCTTTGTCCTCCGTGTTGGATTCATACTCCACGCAAAATTTTGTAGAATTCTCATGGTTTTCCAGTTCTATGGCTTCAAAAGAATATTCATTATTTAACTCATTTGTGGTAGTGAGTTGCCTAAATCTTTGCATATATGGGCATGACTCACCATCATGATCTATTGTGAGATGGAAGATACACATATTCTGCCTCCTGGGAGGCCCTTCAATATCCAACCTCTATTGTGTAGGTGGTAGAGATAACTACATGCCATCATGTATCTTGCACGATATATCTTGGTAAGGCTGCTGCATACCTCCTGCCTTGGGTAACTACCTTTTGATCTCTATCATGTCATTTGCCAAGCGTTGAAGCATGGCTTATGTATTATTTCCAGAGGTAACATTACTACTAGTACCATCTCTTATATGTACTTCCTTTCTCCATTTCCCTGCATAAATTAGATCATCTTCCAATTTTGTAGCTAATCTCTGAGCAGCATAAAGATCAGCCACATGAGATCTTCTTAGATTAAAATTGATATCAGGCGGCATGGCTCCTAGGAAGAAACATGTTAGTTTATCTGCAGTAGGTCTATTATTAGTTGGGATTCTATGAACCATCTTGTTAAATTTGGCTACAAAATCTCTCATAGGTGTTGATATCTCTTTCTTGATTTGAGTCAACTAAGAAAGTAATACATGCTGATCCTCTGAAAGTTTGAATCTATTCTCAAATGCAAGCCTCATATCATCCCAATTGGTGATGGATCCAGCTTCAAGATGATGAAACCATTCTGTTGCTCCACCCTTTAGTGAATAAACAAATAGTCTAACTGCCACATCCTCATGTTGAACAGCTAGAACACCCATAGCAGCGAAAAAGGATGAAACATGTTCATCAGGAGTAACTAAACCGTCTCCTAAAAACTTTGGCAAAGAATTCCTTGAACCTGTTGGAAGAGGATTATGATGTTGCAGGGCCAAAGGACCGATGGCAGTGCCCCAAGGTATAGCCATTCTATTAGGTAAAACAAAAGAAACTAATCTAAAAGTGGGGGCAGTAGGGATATTTATACCGTATAAGGTTAGCCCACTCAAAGTATTAGATGTAGTAGCTCCTTTATTCTTAGGAGGAGAGGATGGCCGAATTTTACTTTTTCTAACGAAACTTTGTATAGAAAAATTATTATCAGCGAGAGAGTTATAAAAAAGGATCAATCTTACCTTTCTCCCTTAGACTTCTAGTGTATGTTCTGTAATCCAGATTTATGAAATTATCTTCAAAGATACACTCAATTCATTCTTTGTGGTTCTTGAGCTTGCCTCTGTCTTTAGAATTGCCCTTGCAACATAGCGGCCAACTCTTCAGCTAGTTCTTCTTCTCTTTCTAGAACTCTACTAGCTCTTCTATAGTCCTCTGCACTTCTTCTCATTATCCAAGCAAGAGTGTTTAATTCACCAGTTATGTCTTCTTGTTCATCTTGGAATCCAAGGTTGGGCTACAAAATAGGAATTATATTCTCATGAGGTAGGACCATTTTTCCTTATGGTAGGTAAAGAGGCTAACTACAACTGTTGGTATTCCTACCTGGAATCTCAATCATCACCAAGACTTTGTGATCAGGAAACACTGCAATTCATCTATTTTATGATTTGTATAATGGGGTTCTTTTTTTAACAAAGTCTCCAATTGCTTAGGAAGCAATAAAAGATATATACAAGAAACTAGATATTAATTCTAAAACTCCCTAGCGGAGTAGCCAAAAATCTTTTAGTGAATAGATTGGACTGTTAGATTAGGCTGAAAGCTAATCTCCCAAGAACACCTACATGCAAACCTGTCACATGGAAGAAGCAAAGACAAAAGACAGAAAGAAAACTATGGCGGCCAAAAAGCCAGAGACATGATATCGACATTGAAAGAATGAATTTCTATTATCAACAAAAATGAATACAATACAATCTCCCTATGAAATGCAAAGCGGTGAATCCTTATAAAAGGATACCGAAACCCTAAAGGTGAAAAGCCTAGAGAATAATGAGATGTCTAAGATAACTTAAGCATAGAGTATAATAGACTAATAATTAAATTAATTAATTATTAGCTATAATATGACTACTCTAACACCCCCCCTTAAGTGTAACTTAGGGAGAAGCTAAATAGCTAAGGACTAAAATATGCATGAAAACAAAATGCATGAAAGGAACTATGGGTCCCAGCAACTAGGCCTGATCAGGTACCCAAGTACAAGAAATAAACTAGATGAAGCAAACTAAGCCTCCAATCTAGGGAAAGTCCCAAAGAAAGGAACAAGAAAGAGCAAGAAGCATCTCCGAAGCATGAAGATGTAAACACTGTCAGAAGTAACTGCTGGAACCCCCACTGAAGTGCATGACCAGGTAGAGAAGACAAATTCTGAAGAGCTGATCAATCAAACCAAGCAAGCAATAGAACCAACAGGTGAAACCCCCCATAATGCTGAACAGGGAGAGGTGACAGGAACACTGAAATGCAATGCCAAAAATATCTACAGAAAGAAGAATCAGGAACACCAACAGTGCAATAGAATTATAAGCACATGATAAAGGGTGGTTTCACTGACACATAGTATGGGCTAATGTCATGGAAAGTACACTCACTTGACAAAGGTGGATGAGCATAGGCACTTTATAACTAAGTGCGATTACAAAAAATACACAAGGTGCTCAAAATCCTAGATATGCAAAAGCAGGCACTTTATCTCAGTGCATTTATAGAAAATAAAATACTGTAGAAGCATACAATGCTCAGAAGTTAGAAAGAATAGTGAGCCAGAAGAATAGCAGAAGAGATCCCAGGACCTGTAAAACCCAAGTAATCTACTAGAGTGCAAAAATTTTCAAACTTAGAGGAGAGATAACTTAGAGTAGAATCTAGAAAAAATACCCTTGTAACTGAAAACTACACTGAACTAGCTTTCCAACAATATCTGGTTTGCCCAAAAAGGATTTCAGATGAGCAAGATAGGGCTCCCGGAAGGCAAAAAAAAACATCAGACTTTAACAAAAAAAATGTTGTCAAAATAGTAGAGCCAAAATTTATATTCACCATAATCAGAAAGAGCTTGGAAAGAGCTTTCCGACGATATAACGAAGTCCAAAAAAGGCCTCCGTATGCTCTAGATAGAGCGAAAACAGCGATAAGGGCCCAAAAATGCACCAAAAGGCACGATTTAAGCCCCTGGGGCTAAAAAAAATAGGCCCCCTGGGCGCATGGCGCATGCAAGGGGCTAGGCCGAAGCCCTTGCTCCTCCATATGACTGGTTGCAGGGCTACAAGGGGCCCGCTGGGTGGCGCTGTGAGCGACAGAGCTGAGTGGCGCGGCGGGAACCAGGCGGAGCAGCAGTAGCAGGCAGCGCAGCGGTGGCGATCAGGCGGCTGGGTGGTGGCGGCGGGTCTCGGCGACGGTGAGGTGGGCACAGGGTGGCACGTGGGCTGGGGGCGGTGTGACGGTGGTGCAATGATGGCGCAGTGGCGGCGCTCACCAGTAGTGCCAAATTTTAATTTAAAAAATATATTTTTTTGGATTTTGCATTGAAAATTGTACCCGTACGGCCCTAAAGGGCCAAAAAATTCTCCCAAATGCTCTGGTGTCCAAATCAGACATGTTTTATATGGATTATGGGGTTTTTTGGCCTTTCAGACTCAACCGTGAGGTCGATTTTGGTCCAAAATGCTCCAAAAAATAGAGACCCCCCAGAACCAATAAACAATATCAAAAAATGATCTGACAGCTTCAAACCCTCGAGATGCGAAGAGCTTGCTTCAACAGAACACAAATAGCCAGTTGCATGATGGCTCTGATACCATGTTAGATTAGGCTAAAAGCTAATCTCCCAAGAACACCTGCATACAAACCTGTCACATGGAAGAAACAAAGACAAAAGACAAAGAAAACTATGGCGGTCAAAAAGCTAGAGACATGATATCCATGTTGAAAGAATAAATTTCTATTATCAACAAAAATGAATACAATACAATCTCCCTATGAAATTCAAAGTGGTGAATCCTTATAAAAGGATACCGAAACCCTAAAGGTGAAAACCCTAGAGAATAATGAGATGCCTAAGATAACTTAAGCATAGAGTATAATAGACTAATAATAAAATAAATTAATTATTAGCTATAATATGACTACTCTAACAATAAAAGATATATACAAGAAACTAGATATTAATTCTGAAACTCCCCAGCGGAGTAGCCAAAAATCTTTTAGTGAATAGATTGGACGGGGTATGGTTAGAAAAGCTGATTAGAGTCCTTGACTACCCAATTTTTGTACACCATAGTTGAAAGGAGAATTATTAGCAGAGAATTAGTCCAATCTCTAGATTTTGTACAGGTATAGCTCCCTGTGTTTGATTTGTAATGAATGTGTTCTAACTTTGAGTGGGGGTATGCTCTTAAACTAAGAGCAGAAGAGGCAAATGAGTGAACTTCTGTCAACACAGGAAATCCACCGAGATTCAATGCAGGGTTTAAACTTCTAACTTCTACTCCTATTCATAAACAAGATTCTAGCATACAATCATGACCGCAACTGCAGGCCAGCTTCTGAGCTTAATCTATCGCTACATTTATCTGTACTCCTATAGAAGAATCTGAAAAATCACCATGACCACAATCATACTTCTTATTCAGACTATTTAACATTAACATCTACTCCTATAGATGTAGAATAAAATTCAATGTTGGACCAATCACAAAGAATTTCTCTTAGACGATTTCAATACCCCTCTAGACTCAATGACCATTTTCAATTAAAGAAATACTTCTACAATTGGTGAGGCAAAGAACCATTCAGCATGAGAAAGCAAAAGACATTTAAAACTAAAGTGAGTGACATTCAGGGAAACAAATACTTCAATTCTCACTCATACAGACTCAGCTGTAGGGGGAAGCAATATGCAAACCACAAAAATGTCGATCCTTTCATACATTTAAATTTGAGTATTTATAGTTCAATACAATTTTAGAAGAAGATGACTCATCTTCTTTGGTAAAGCAATTACAATAATAGAATAGGAGGGGAAAAGTTCCATAGACTTATTTTTTGACAAATGCCATTACAATATGAGAGAAAGACAAAACAGGAGAGACAAAAGAGGCATTTTCTGGAATGCTCAATTTGCTGGCTATTCAACTTCTTTGGCTTGAGGAAAAGCCTTTGCATATGCTTTGATGGTTGTCGTGATCTTGTCAGAATATTCAATCTTCAGCGCATCTTGTCATGTAGTCAACCGCAATTGTTCATCGCAAATCTCTCTGATGGCCGAAGGAAATGACTCAACTTCTAAGAAAATAGCAGAGAGTGCAGCATCGAGTGCACTTAGCTTCTAGATATCAGTCATTTGGTAAGTATCTGGGGTGATGAATGAATCAATATATGCATGCATGAAATTAACCATGTGTTCGATCTTTGGTTGTTTACCATCGGCACCAATCTGAGAATCACACTGGAGAGTGCTTAAGTGCTTTTCAATTTTCTTCATGTCTTCCCTCATGAGCTTGACAGTATTCTGAGGCCTTTGAGAGTGGTTGTAGTAGCCTCATTCTTGTATCCCACCTCGAAGATCCACTTCTGTATTGGTTCCCCTTCTGTGGGAAGAATGCCCATAGTTACTGTTGTAATTGGTTTCAACTCTACAATCTCATCGATACATTCAACGTAGTTTCTACAAGCTTCCTTCTCCATTTAAATAACTATCTGATCTAATAACAGACTATTGAGTAATTTATCAAAATTGAGGTAACCGCTTCCTAGCTTCTCAATAGCTAGTTTCCCTCTAGTCTTCAAATTTGTTATCCAATCTCTGCTGATTTGAGCCATGTGTTTGTTCTCCTTCAACTAAATAATTAAGGCATTTCTATCCATAGTTGTAGGGTCAAGTACCTCTGTATTTGCAGGAACTTGTGAAGGTTGGTGAGATACAGAGTCTAGAAAGCCTCAGATGATAGTTGAGAGCTCAATTACTGTTCTCTTAAACTTTACCTTGTCTTGCTTTAAGTGATCCAGCTCTTCACTGATCATTTCATTAGAGGTCTCCCAAATCCTCTTCTTCATGTTGTGCTTGGCAGGCCCCATGTTGATCCTTCTCATAGTGAAGTCATCTAATCCTATCTGGTTAACATCCCTAGATATCTTAGCTTTGGCTACCTCCAACACGAGGTTCCCTGTTGCATTGTCAGTTTCCACAGAGGACATCATCATGGGCTCTTTGGCCTTCTTCTATGGTGGTGCCTTTGTTAAATGCTCTTCCAAGTCTTGTGAAACAGAGCTATCTTCTATTCTCTTCCTCTTCTTTTCTATTGTCTACTCAATCTAGGAAGGTGTGGCCAGAACAGAGGAAGAGATTTTGAGCAAGTCTTCAGGGAAGAACTTCCTCGTGATAGGCGGGGTCCTGTGCTTCTTCTTTGCAAAACTTAGTTTGGAAATGTCAGTACTAATAGAAGAAATTAAAACATTTTTTTTACCTCTGCTTCCTCCATCACTGAGTGCTAAGGATGAATCTTTGTCTTTCTCCTTGTCTGTTGGGTTAATCAAAGTCACCAGAACTATTTGATCCAAGATCTGAACATCAGGCCCTTCGCCTTTATCCTTCTCCTCCCCTATGATGGTAGGAATGTTTTCTACTTCTCCAGCTCCGCATGTAGGCTGAATAACCAATTTTTTCTTAGGTGGATTGCCATCTCCTCCAGTCGATTGAGGAATTCCAAGCAATTTGCTAGTTGTGACTGAAGCAGAGCCTGACCTTGTTGAAACTACATGGGTCTGAACTGGAAGTGTTTTAGCTGGAGTATTCAAACTTTCCTTGTTAGCTTTCTTTGCTTCTACCCATGCCTTAGTTCTCTTCATGATCTGATGCATGATGGCATAGATATCACGAATATTTTTGCCAATATAAGGCTTTGAATTAATGGGTACATCCCTCATCTGAGCATCATACTTGCTCAGCCTCATTTGGCTTCCATCTTCTTATATTCCATGAACATTGATAGGAACGTTGAATTCTTTGATCTGACCAATGGTCAGACGAGACCAATAACGATCTCTAGCTTCCTTTTCATCAGCATAGTTAGCCCAATAATCTTCTATATCAAGTACATGGCTATGAGAAGAGCCTAGCTTTAGATGATCTTGAACAAAATTGGTAGAGTCATGGTAAACTTTGATTACATCATACTTCTAAAAAGGATATTTGGCTTTCGCAACCTTAATGACATTCTTGGCACGTGAACACGATGCACAAGAATATGCTCCTACCTTCAAGGGGAAGGGAATCACCACCTTATGCAAGTTGGAACAGAGTATGTTCACTTCTATCACTTTGTGACACATCTCGATCATCACTAGCTTATCATCAATATACCTTGGTAGTTTGGTGGGAGCGTCACCAAATCCACCTATCCTAAAGTAGGAGAAGGTGGGGAACTTAATGTAATATGCTCTGTATGTCATTATGACTGTGATGGCTTCAGGGGATAATTTCCTTTCTTGGAACCCTTGAACTTCCCCTCATAGCCTCATTGTGTATGCATCATTCACCTCCATGAAATAGGCATAGCTTTGGCTCAGTGGGAGGTAGGGGTAGAACTCATATATCTTGGTAGAGTCCTCAAGTTCTTCTATTCTTGGCCATCCTGGGAAACTTTGGGTAGTTTCAAGGGTGTAGATGAGATAAGACACCATTCTAAAAACATTGGTTCTCTTGGCGCATGTGAGTTCCCATCTTAGCGTTACTTCCATCATCTCAGCCCAATCGCAGAAACTATCATCTGCACACACTGATTGAATGAGGAAGAAATCATTTTCTAAAAACTCAAGAGCTTCGTCTCTGCCCTTCAACCTCTGGAGTAGGATAAGAATATCTACTATCTCTCTTTTCAAGTTAGTGTCATATAAAGTCTTTGGAAACTTAGACTTAGCACTTCTTGCTGTCTAGAACCAATCTGATGAGATCACGCCTCTCCATTTGGCTTTCTTCTCATTGAAACATGAGGTAGACATAGAAAAATCAAAGGTTCTATACACTTCCCTTTGTGGGATATTAAAGCATCGATCCATAGTATCCCTGTTGACCTCCAACAATACTTGGTCGTCGGGCATCTTTATCTGCTAGCTATCAACATCGTATTTAGCAATGCACTCTTTGATGAGTTTGGGAGATTGCACTACGATAGGAAAAATATCCACTTCAACCAATCTTCTATCCCTTAGCTTCTGTGTGGCTGGGTGTATTCATTCTTGCTTCAACCTAAACCTCAGATCATGCAAATCGTAGTGTGGTAAACGAGTGTCACTGATATCTTCCCATTCACAATCCAGACCATTCAAATGTTCAAAACCCAAATACCTTTGTGCCATTTCACCAGATATTTATAGACATATCAACAAACATTTGGCTATAGAAGAGACTATATACTTGGCAAGAAGAAAATAGTCATTAACAGAAGAATTCAATATGCAACAGATTCAATCGTGCAAATGTTTCTTACTGTTTCAGGATCGCAATGCATTTCCCCACACTTAACATTAAAAATATGTCACACTTCTTTGAAAAGTAGTTCATTAATGGTGCCAATGGTTAGGTGAATTAATGACTCTCTAAAAATAGCTTTATCACTTGACTCCATAGGCTCACGGGGATCGCACCAAGTAGCTACTCCTCCCGAACAGTCGCATCTAATAACACACTTTCCCGATGGTCTACACAATATAGTTTATTTTTACCTTGTAACTCTTTTATTTGCTTTA
Organism: Thuja plicata; assembly: GCA_018584345.1. Taxonomy (NCBI): domain Eukaryota; kingdom Viridiplantae; phylum Streptophyta; class Pinopsida; order Cupressales; family Cupressaceae; genus Thuja; species Thuja plicata. Next base: position 3,358,369 of record MU223519.1, on the reverse strand, counting down.
TCATTTCACCTAAAGCATGTGCTCAAAGGGAATGCACTTTTTTTACTTCTTTTCTACCTATTTATAAGGTTCACCAAGGATCTTACCTTGTAAGTGATAAACCTGAACAGTCGCATCTGATTTCATCATTTCCCACTCGAGGCTTAGCAAAGATCTTGAGACCACGTCATCATGTGTCATGTGTCTAATTTACCTTATGAATCCCTATTCAAGTTATTTTATCAACTACATATTCACTCTACATCATAAATTATGCTTTGAGGAAATCACACCAAGTCACTGTGAATCCCGAAGAAGCGCACTTGAAAAGGTAGAAAACCCGCCTTTCATAATGCTTGATAAAATTTAGTTCTGAAGGTTCTGAGACTTCACAAAATATTTTATAAACACTTCTGCACCTTTACATAATTATTTTGGCTCCAAAATTATGAGTTCCTCATATGCTTGAGAAATGCACCCGAAAGGTGCGATCTCCTCGCCGAGGTAGCCAGAAAGGTAGAAACCCGCATAGAGCTTTTGCATAACTTACAATTCCAAATTCAATTCTGATTTCACCCAAGGCATTATTAAAATTTGATGAAGACATCCATATACTTAAACATTACAATACATCATGAATAGTTATCTTTGGGAATCTCACCAAGGTGGTGCGATTCTCGGCCTAGAGCACCTGCAGAGGCAAAAACCTGCGAGCTTTCAGGACTTGTCCAAATGACTCTCTGAGGCTCTTGATTGCTTCGTTGTACTTCTTAGGATTTCCTTTGCCTCTTGAATGGATGAACTAATCACTAGAAGATTGAAAATAGTGATTTTCAAAAAACTCACCCAAAGGGTGGGAATCCTGGCTATGAGCATGAAAAATATCAGAACTAAGTAACAAAGGACTTGGTCACTTATTGAGTCAATCCTATAATGTGATTCAACCATCCGAACCCACAAAGAACTCTTGACTCAACATCTAAATGCAAAGGTTAGGAAAGCGGCAATCTACAATTGATTTCCCACAATACTACAAACTCAATAAGAAACCATGGTTTGCCAAAGCCCGAAAGACTCGATCTAAATTATAGCTGAGGCTTCAGTGGTGCTCTTTTTTTCATTAGGCTCGATTTTAAATGGGGCTCAAAATTGGGACAACACCATTATCGCTCAAGAACACAAAATTTGTAACCTGATAGCAACTTTGTCTTTATTCACCGATCATATAACCTTCTAACTAGTCACTAAAATTAGTTGTGGTTGAAATTGTAGCATCTAAACATTGTTGACCACCATATCCTGTGATTGCATCACAATGTATATCAATGATTTGACAATACATTCAAATAATTTATCACTTGTCATTAACTATTCTATAAATTTCACTATTATACTTCAACCAATCACAACTTCCCCATAAGGTCACTTCAGCAGTAGTGGTCATACATTAGATAACCAGAGACACACCTAAGTATGCCATAAATATAGCAACCACTAAAACTCATTGCAACATTGTATTCGAAATAACTATGCTTGGAAACATACTAAGAACACAAATTTAATAGTTGACATCAATGAAAACATAATATATGATAATCCTGTAATCAAATATATATCATGACATCTCCAAAACTCACTTACCATCACTATATCAGATATGCCAACAATCTCCACCTTTGGCATTGATGAAAACACTCTATGCAATATGGTGCAGGAGCACCTTAGGGTCCTAGATAGATCCTAGTTTCAATTTTATCTTGTAGGTGGTTCTAGCCAACCACAAATGAATAAGGAACATGATAAATTCCCAAGATGTATGGGTAAATAGGATTTTTTAGGTTTTTTTGTTAGTAATAACTGAGAGGGGGGGGGTGAATCAGTGGCCTCAAAAATTTATCCTTTAAACTTTAATCCACCAATAAATACACCTTAGATTATTAAGTCCCTACAAGATGCATGCATTGAAATACTTGAAATAATTATCTGTCTGTCGATTTACCTTGTCTGTCCTTATTCTCCTTCATTACCGATAAGTAGTAAAACTTATTTATCGATACTCAGTAAATATGCAGAGTATACTAATAAATCTAGAAATGTATATGTGAAATGTAAAACAATAAAGTAATAAACCATACACACATAACACATGGATTTTAATGTGGAAACCATGTTAAGAGAAAAAATCACTAGGACCGGTACCCCAAATGTTCACTCTTCTGAAGTGAGCCCTGTTAGGAGACAACCCTTTTAAAGGTTACAAACACATTGTTAAGTACGACCTTGTTAGAGGATTTTGTACATATAGGTTGTCACTTAGTATCTGGCATCTATTTTGCTACCATCCTTGAATCAGCCTCCTTCTTAGACTATCAATAGGCTTTAGGCAAATCTTGCTACCATCCTTGAATAAACCTTCTTCTTAGGCTGTCAATAGGCTTTATGCAAATTCAATGCTACTTTCATGAATCAACCCTTTTTTTTTTAAATCTGTTTGGATATACCTCAATTATAGAAGACTGTTAAGAGACTTGATACTTCAATGGTTAAACTGAAACACTATGACCTGTTTCTAATGCAACTTTGAATTGTAGATCTTTAGATCTATTTAAGTACAATACCTCTATGATCAATGTATCAATTCAATTCATTTTTCTCCACACTTTCTTCTCTGTGATTATGTGCTTCACTATTTGTTGGTGTCTGCAGAATGCTTTAGCTCTCCCTCAGCTTGATTGATCAGGACTATATGAATTTTATCCTTCACCAGTTTCTCTTCAGCATCCTCTTTCTATTCACTCCCCTTTTGTGTATCTAATGGCTTACAGAAATGAATTATGCTTGTCTCTTATATAGACATGATATTCCTTAATTCTTGATTCTTGGCATGAAAAACAATCTAGGCAATTTGATTTACAACTTTAACTCTTGATTTATCTCGTAGTTATCTTCTTTCCAACTATATAAATCTTCTTTAAATCAATTACTTAACTGTGGTCAAATAAAAAAAATAAAACAACTAGCTAAGTCTATCCTTAAGCTCTACCAGCTAGATATTTTGTCATTTTTTAAACTCTCTATTTTGTTGGTCGATTCTGCAGTTCATCATCGGTGACAACTACCAGTTTCATCGGTGTAACTCTAGTTAGCTTCGAGATCTCTATCCGTTGGGCAACACTTTCTTCTATTCGTCAGACATCTGTTGATTATGCTTCATTGGGAAACACTGTCTTCTGTTCATCGGGTATCACTGTGACCTTTTTCTCTATCTTTACCGATGGTGTGCACTTCGTTAGTGTTGTCTGCTACTTATTGAATACTTGACTTTTATGCATTGTTGAAAGCATAATCATTGTTCCATTGATTCTCTGAAGTCTTTGGCATTATGTACATGACTGTACAGATGATATCAAGTTGACATCAATGACAATACAAACCATTAACTGATTTAATGTTTTGCATCATCTTCAACTTAACATTATCAAACATTCAATCAGTTACATGTCATCAATCTCTCCCTTTGGCATTGATGGAAACAAACTATATTATCATACTATACTATTTCTAATATAATGAAATACAATTGTTGAGATTCATCAAATTACCAAACAGTTTGTTTTGATAACTGATAGAAATGTCTGACCACTGATAAGCTCTTTGTTAGCTTAGATTTGGTTCTTATAGCTTTGTGTGTTTCTTCTTCTAATGTGTTGTGTTCTCTTTTTGTGTCAATTTCTCTCTTTTGATTGTTCTTCTTCTTTGATGTCTCTATCTTTTTTCAGTAACTCTCCCTTTATATATGATTTCTTCATACACATTCTCTCCCTGTGGATATGATCTCTCCCTGTTTGGAGTAATCTGATAATGAATAGTTTCTGATGATAATATGGATACATTCTCTCCCTTTGACAACAATGCCAAATAAATATTTTACAAATATCTGACATTCATGTCA
>MU223519.1:3316673-3326723 GCA_018584345.1 Thuja plicata | reverse complement strand
TCACTTTTATTACAAAAGGGTCGGCTTTAAATATTTACAAAACATGAGATTAGGTAGCCCAACTTCCGGAAGCCATAACTTTTGAACCGTAGCTCCGATTAGCTATTATAACCACTTTTCGGAAAGGGGAGATTGCGATCTACAGTGCTTAGCTTGCAAAGCACTAGTCAACTAGGGGTTCGACCTCGATTCGGAGCCTCTAAGGTCCTGAAAATTGAGCTCAAAAGTTTTGCACCCTAAAATCTCAATAGTAAATCCTTAATAACTTCGCCAATACTGATGATTTGGCAATAAAATTCAACTGGCATTCTTATATGACTAAGATGAACCTTCACCTAGAAAATTAGAAGATTCTGAGTTCAAATGACCAACTTACTAAAAATAGTAAGTTTCCAAAAAATAGCAGCTTTGTACAAAATAGCCCTTATTGAATAGAAAAACACATATTTTTGGGTGATGCAAGATTGCCCTTACACCCAGGATGCTCCTGCATCACATCTACTCCCATTTTTTTTGAAATAACTCACACATGGTGATCTACCATACCATAAATCATAGGGATTTTTGTTTGTACCTTTCTTTAACTAAACTCTGTTCAAAGTGTAAATAGTTGTCTGCACTGCTTCTCTCCCGAATGTCTGTGCAACACCTTTCTGAATCATTAAAGTCCTGGCACAATCAATCATAGATATGCTTCTTCTTTCAGCAATACCATTATGTTGAGGGGTTCTAGGAACTAACATCTTCCTTTTAATTTCTTTTTCTTCACAATATGAACCAGATCTAAAATACTTTCAGAAGAATAATTTTTACTAATGAAACTAGAACTACTTAACTACCCAAGGTGACATTTTTTGCACATTACATTGTCTAACTTCACTAGGTTAGGCAAACCTCTTACTATATTCATCTTACTAACTTTGATCAGGCTATCAAAATTTACATGAAAAAAATTCTTATGCCTTAACCAACAATCCTCAACCTTAACAATCAGACAACTCTTAATAGTAGAATTCAAATGGAACTGTAGACGCTAAAAAATGGTTCAAACCTGCTAGTCTACGTGTTTAACATTTTTGGCATTAAAATTTAAACATGGTTTTGCCCTCTAATTATTCATCTATGTTGTGCATATGGTCTTTATTATATGACAACATTGTTTCCTTCGTCATTAATTGAATATTGTGTATTATTCAATTAAGTGCTAGTATTTTTGGCCTCTTAGCTAAATTGATCATCTCCTAATCAATCCTAATCAATCCTGATAAACCCTAAATCTTTCTAAGACAATCCTATTTTATTCTAAATGATCCTAACCATATAAAATAATCCCAAATCAATTCAAATCTATCATATTCTCTTCCTAATCAGCCCAGAATCACTTTGGACTCATTCCGACCATTCTGGGGGATTGTCTACAATCATCGATGCCTAATCAAATCACTTTCAAATCAATCAAATCCTTTTTCAAATCTGGTCAATCTTGTCATCATTAATTCAATATCATCATCCTAGGGCATTGTCAAAGTTCATCAATGTGTCATCTCTTTTCATCATTCACTTGATAGCATTGTCCAAGTTCATCGATGTTATCGCTACCAACCTATCATCATCAATTTAATAATGTTGTCCAAGATTATCGATGCTATTTCAAATCATCATTATTTTAGGATAATTTTCCAAGTTCATCAATGTCTCCTTATTCTTTATCAATCCTCTGGCATCATCAAAGATCATTGATGTTATTTAACCATTTTCATACATCATTATTTGAGTGCATTGTCAAAGTTCATCAATGCCTCAGAATTATCATGATCCTTATTAATATCATCAAAATAAATTTAATTATGCATTAATGCCTTCAATTTCGTCAATGATCAGCTAATTTTTCCTCTTGGGGTGAAAGACCTATGATTTATCTCTAGATTTTATAAATACATTATATTTATTCATCCCTTATCCTAAGTCTCCACAATTAATTAATCACCTATTAATTAATTGGCTAATTTATGGAATTTTGAATTTCATAAATGTTATTTCCTTTTGTGAGGAATATAGAATTCTTAAATGATTTAATTCCTCATAAATTCACCTCACCTTTCCCCTTCATATTTTCTAGCCTTCATCTCCTATTAATTAGCCTCACCTCTTACACCTTCCCTTCCACCTTTCCACCCACTAATTTGGCCTCCATTATGTCATAATTTGTCATAATTATAATATATTTCCATCTCCTTTTTACCAAGTTTCATAAACCTTGCAAATTTCCAATTTGCACATTCAATTACTAATTCAGTAATTTGAGCTTTCATCTTCTATAAATTGAGCTCATTTTGTCTTTATTTGGTTAACCACTATCTCCTAGTATTCTTGATATCACTTTGGCTTTCAAATATTTGTGCATTTTTTCATTGGAAAAGAGCTACATTAAATTAACTCAATGGAGAATAAAGGAGAACATTTGAGCTTTAATTGAAGGGGGTTTTATTTTTATTTACATATGTTTTGAACACTCATTTCAATGGCTTTAATGTTAGATTAGATGGGTTTGCATATTGTTTAGGGTTTTTTGGTTACTCTAGATATGCATTCTAAACCTTTTTATGGTCTTAGATTTGGTGAAACCAACTTTAAACATGCCTAACTAATTGGATTTTTTTTTTTTTGTACATTTGCAGGGTCTTTTGGAAGAGATTTGTGCGGTTGGTTTGAAAACTTGTGCAGTTGGTCAGAAGTCCTACGCAGTTGGTTAAGTTTTGCATAGTTGGTTGATATTTTTGTGCACTTGGTGCTTATAATCATGCACTTGGTTGACCTTACTGTGCATTTGGTCAAATAGAATGCATTTTTGGGGGTTTAGGATCAACACATTAGGGTTTAAGAAGTAGTTCTGCATTTTATGCTTTCTACTTCTAGTTTTCTCAATTCTAAGGCTATAATGAGCCATAAATTGTGTAAATGAACCATAATTTGGTTAAAGAACCTCGTATTTCAGTTTTGGAACTTAAAATCAATCTCACATTTAGGTTTGGTGTTCCTAAAATGAAATTTACCTAGTTTAGGATTCCATGCAAGGCTAATCAATCAGCTCTCTTTCAATGTTATTCAAACTTGAAATCTAGCCTAACTAGGGGTCCTAACTAAATAAATTGTGTCAAATCAAGTTTTTTAATTAAAAATAATCTTAAAATGAACTCTCACCCTTGATTTGGGAACCTAAAATAAATATTCAAAATGTTTAGGATTCATTGCAGATTTGCTTGGTTAACTTGTTTCAAATTCAATTCAATCTGCACATAGACTAATTAGGGGTTCCAAAATTTGCTTCAATATTTCCAAAAAAATCCTAAATGGACTAAAATGAACCCTAATTACATTTTTCTGAGTTCTCAATACTTGTTCTAGTCAAAATTCTTCATTTTTGCAAGTTTTTGCTCTATTTTTAGCCTCTAATGAAAAGTTGCACACTTGGTCAGGCTTTATGCACACTTGGTCAGGAGCTACACACTTGGGAATCTAATATCATGTACTTGGGCCTCTGATTCTATTCACTTGGTCCTATTATAGTGTGCACTTGGTTCTTTGATACTCCGCAATTTGTAAAATGAGTCATTTTCATGTTATATTATGAGTTTCTTTATTCCTAAATCTGTTTTTGCACTTGATATGCCAGATTTCTGTGTTACTGATGATCTGTGTAGAAATTTGGAAACCGTGGGATGAAAAATGAATCATAAACTACTAATGTATTTGATGCAGGATGCTTGACGAAGACCTTGTGTGTCTTCCAAAACTTTCATGTCTGCTTTTAGTAGTTAAAATAAAAACACTTCAAATTTGGTGCTTAAAAAGAATCACTTTTCTTATGTGTTTGAAGTGTCTTCTATAATTGTAATCCCAAAGAATTTTATGAATGTATCCTCTCCCCTCGAGTTCATAAGTCTTGGGTGTAAGATAAATTCATACAAAATCTTTTAGTGTGGCTACCTCCCGAGAGCTTTAATAGAGTCGGTGTGAGGGATTGCCCAACCGGTAACAGGATAAAGCCAAGCACCTTCAAACTGGTATATAAGAAATTTCATTATGATTAATGTCATAGTGAACAAGTTTTGATTATGTTATAATATAAATAAAATCTACGTCAGTACCCTTGTGGTGTGTAAAAACCTATAGAACGTAACTTTCGTAGGCTGGGAGGCCTCCATAATGAGGCTAATCTGCCGCAAGTATAACCACCTAAAAGGATGCCTAAACAAAAAAAAAATTATGTGACAAAAAAAACCTCTATACATCCCACATTTTTTGTGGCTCTTAGTAGAGACAGTTGTCCCTTGGGAAGTGACTACCCTTGGGATTCGAAGCTTGGTGTGCCTAAGAAGTGAGTTCACTATAAGGAGGAGCCTGTGCCTCCAAGCTTCTAATTTGTCTGCTATTAGTAAGTGCGGCTGAACTTTGTTCAAGTGGTAATTCAATAGATATTGTCTTGGCTTACCTAGGTTCTAGTGTGTTTGTAATTTTACAACAACCATTCTTCCCGGTGTGTCTTGTGTGATTGTTTCAAACCTTAAAAAGAAAAATTCTTAAAAACACTCTTCTTAAAAATAATTTTTAAAGATCATTCCTAAAATGATAAATTGGTCACAAACATGTTGTCTCAATTTTTTGGGTAAACATATGGAGTCTCAAAAATTTCACTTTGGAGCATTTTGACATGCTTAGTAGTCTTCATTGTGCATGTTCATGTCACAATCTACTTGCATACATTGCATTAGTCCCTTTGGATTTGCATTTCAAAATCCTCTTGCATCTAGTCCTCATCGTAGTCCTCATTATATTCCCTCTCACACAAGTCATCATTATAGTTACTTTTCCATAAAGAGCTCATTTTAGATCCCCTCTAAAAGCTTTGCGAAAATTCTTGAAATAATCCAAATCCTAGAGTCTTTCTTTATGATTTTGAAAACAAGATCTTGACTTGGTCCCTTTGTCCCTCAATTCAATCCCCCTTTATCAATTGGTCAAACTCCACCTTTTTCATACTGGATTTGACCTAGTCCTTTTTATCTCAATTTTCCCTTGTCCCTTTGGTCCCTTTTCAAGTCAAGGTCCTCATTCAACCTCCTAAGGTTATACTCTTAAATTTGTATCCTTTCCAAAAGATTTTTCCCAAAGTCAAAAATCCAAAAAAAAAATTGCATAAGCCTTAGATTGCATTTTTCATAAGATCCTTGCATTTCTTAAGTTGAATTTTCATTCGAAAATCCCTCAAAAATCCAAAAAAATTTCACACTTGCATATAGTCGTCATGTCAGTCTTCACAAGGTCTCAAGCATCCAAAAGGTAACAAGGTTCCTATCAACCTATGTTTATAAAACAACAATAATCCCAACCACTTTTTGATCCAATACAAGGTGTGACATTTAAAAACCAAGGCGGCCTAATCAACATGCAATCCCCAGAAGAACTACATCAAACATTTCATGATTCAAGACATGTCATGTTCTCACAAGGACCTACCACCACGCAGATGTTCCCAGACATAAGAAAAAGTAATGACCTATATAAGATGGATTATCCTTCAAATAATTCACCAAGTTTTGGCACAATTTAGTTGAGACCCCCACCAAACTTTGAACCAATTTTCATGCCTATGCAAACAGGTAATGGTAGTGTTCCCGCTATGCCTCAAGATGAACACCAAGAAACTTATGAATTCAATCAACCCCAACCAACATAATTACATCAAGAACCCATGTCAAACATGGAGATTGGGTCCTATCAACATCCTTTACCACCACAAGATAACCAAAATCTTAGAAATACCTCAAATGTCTCCTCGGATTCTAAAGATTCACATGCGACATACATTTTACCTAGAGGTGAGATTGATGAAGCCATAAAAAACAAAAGAATTTGGAAGACATTAGAATATCTCACGACTCAAGATCCAAAATGATATATCAAATTAATACTGAAGGAAAATCCTCAATCACTCTTGGACTATAAAAATCCCACACAATCTACTTTGGAAGAGAACTAATCCCTAGTGATTTGGGATAAAGAAAAAGGGGAACAAGCCTCAGATGAGTCAACTATGAAGGTAGCACAAAAAGGATAACAAAATGAGTTAATTGTTGAAATTCCTCCAAAGTAATATTTTGTTCCATTAAATAATCCTTTGTTTCAAATGACATTACCACCTCCTCCAGATAAAGTGGATACTACAAAAGCCTCCCAGATATATCCTCAAAGGACACGAAGGCTTGATTTTAAGAATCATCCACAAGTTAGTCAACACAAAGAACCAATAGACACATTCACATTCCCTTGGGGAATTTCACCTATACCCTCTTTTGAAGAAACACAAAAAATGTTGGATGATATCATAATTGGGTACTACTGATGTTGTTGGCATTCCTGTTTTGTCACTGATGTCAACATGTATTTCTATGGAGAGAACAGACTAGTTATAACTATTGTATGATGACTGACAGAAGTGTACAAATACTGTACTATTGAATCAAAATGAGCAAAGATGAGAATATGAAGAAGGAAGTGTGATGGCCTTATTCCTAAGGTCACTTGGATTAATATTACATATTGGAGTTGTTACATATGTTTTAGTGAAGACTAGTTTCTAGATTCTGACAATGATGCTTGACACAATGAGTCTCTGTGTTTTGGGGATATCTTACAGGCAATGATGATTCAAGTTATGCAAGCTTAAGAGATGACAAAAGACATATTGAGGAATGTTTTTTGTTGATCTCAAGTCGTGTAATTTTTTATGACATTAGTTGTGGTGTGTATTATGTAGGACACCTATTTGGGACCAACTTCAGAGATGTGGCGTGCATTGTGAATTGCAAGCATGAATTGCGGATCTTAGATTATATCTAATGTATTGTAATTGATGTTTACTTGTTTTAGGTACCTTGTGTATCTTAACAAGAGGTTAAATATCTATTTTTATATTAGGAAAGCTTAATTGGCCGACCTTATCAATTATTTTAATAGGATATATATGAGAGATCTTTTCTTTTGAAAAGATGTGATGTATTATGAGAAGGTAATTGAAAAGGCAAAGAAGTGTGGAAGCTACGAAGCTTGATTGGCTACTAGATGTAGAGAAGAGTTTTTGATTATAGTACTCCATTCGAATTGACCAAGAAAAGACAGTTGCTATCAGACAGTTCACTAGATTGTATATTTCTTATATACACTTGTTTGGATTGTAAATCCTTGAGGGTGGCTTTAACCTTCTTTGGGCAGTATGCCTGGGTAGTGAGCCCACTATTACTCTTAACTCCTAGCAGGGTCTATTCTTTAACATGGACTATGTACCGTAATGTTGTAATAAGCTCTTAACAAGGATAAATATTTTAACAGGGATACGATACTCTCAGTACATCATTTGTGGGTGTTAATTCCCACCAAGGTTTTACCTTTAACATGGTTTCCTTGATAACAAAGGATTGTGTTATTGTGTTGGCATTTACTGTGTTATCATTTGAATTGGATTTTTAGTTTATAAATTTTAATGTTTAATAATTTGTCTCACAATTGATTCACCCCCTCTCAATTGTACTTGTCGACTATTGTTCCTAAAAATTGGTATCAAAGTTGTTGGTCCTTAGAGAGAAAGCTTAATAGCTTGAGGTGATCCTCAAGATAACTTACTATAGGAAGGATAGTTCAAAATTTGATCCTGAAAACTTTGACAGTTGGAAGAACAAGATGAGAACACGATGAGAACACATTTTCTATGCTTGAAAATCGACTACTGGATGATCATGTAATACCCACTCATTTTTTTCTTTCAGTTTATGATGTCGTACTCTTTTAGGCAGTTATTTCAGTTGATTGGCCAAATTCTTTTAGGCTACATTTCATGTGAGCTGTTATTATTTCATTTGATGGTGATTCGTGGTTATGATGTTATGGCTAATCATATGCATAGATAGATGTGATGATTTTATTATGATGATTATTGTATGTTGATTTCAGATTATGATGTACTTACCCCATACTTGCATGTGTATGGTTGTCTTATATGTTGATGTACTTGTTGAAGTGTTGTCGTGGTAGAGGATGGAGATGTAGTTACTTGTTTTGCGAGATCCACACGTTTGATTGATCCCTATCATTGTTTGTGATATTATACTGTATGTACATGTGTGTTCTTTTGGTGATAGGATTGCAGGTATAGGGCATCATCTTCCCTGAATTGGCAGGAGTGAGCGTGCCCATAAATATTATCCTCAATGGTAAAGAGGGGAGGTAACATACAGATCTAAAACCCTAACCTAAGCCTAATCATCCTAATGTTGGATGAGTTTTAGTTTGACTACCCTATTCGGATTTGTCTAGTTGACAGGAATTCGAGTATCCCTCCCTTGAATATGTTATTTTTCTTGTGTTTGCTTTCAGGTGATTTACAAGGTTATTGAGTGATTTTCTATGTTTTATGATTTAATGGAATATGCTTGAATTAAATATTTAATTATATCCTATTTTATTTGAAATAATTAATTAAATTCAAATATTTGAATATTTTGATTTAATTAAGTATTTAATTGGAAATTAAAGTAAATATGCTTTTATGATTAATTAAATGATTAAATATTTGTTTCATGTATTATTGTGATATAAATATTTAATTTATTTAATTTATTTAATTTAATATTTTATTAATTACATGTGCATGAATGTGTTCAAAAAGTATTTTCAAATTCAAAATCTCAACTAGATATTAGGAGTCAAAGTTGAGTTGTGGCAAAAAAGGATATTTTAATTATTTAATTTGGAATTTCTTTCAATTTCAAGTGGAGTCCTTTTAGGAATTGACTTGGGAGTTGTCATGGGGGTTTGCACAATTTGGGAAAGTTGATTCTCTTTAGGAGAATTCTCCTCTCATTCTCTCATAACAGGTTTTTGGGTGAAGACATTTTGGAAAGGTTTTTGTGTTCTTTGATTTTTGGAGAATTGGAGATTTTTGTGGTTGCTTGTTGGATTGGATATTTGTGTGATTTATTGGATTGCATGTGCTTGGATCTTCGTGGTTTCCATATTTTTGTTTGATTCATGCTTGGAGGTTTTTAGATTTTTTATCTTCTTCAAAGGCACATTTCCTCAGTTTCTAGCATTGGAATCAAGGTAGGTTTTGTGTTTCTTACATTGTTTCAATTTTTGCAAATATGAGGTTTTCCATGTTTGAATAGAGTCATGTTTGATCTTTTGAATTCTAGGTTATTTATTAGTGTTTCTATGTTTTCAGGTATCTATAAAACCCTTAGATCTGAATTTTTCATATTTTATTTAGACTTGGCATGGTAGTGTTATGCTGGCAAAAATTTTGTGAGAAAATTCAATATAGATCTACTAGAAAATAATAAATCAATCTGCACTATAGTCTAAACTATAGAGGGAAAAAAAATCATTCCTTTGAAATTATTCTTGGAAAAATTTAATTAGTTGAAAGAATTAAGTCCCTGGAAAAAAATATAGTCCTATTAAAAATTCACTAGAGGACAAGATTAGATAAAAGACAAAAGTAAATTTCCTTATCTATTATTTCCATTTTTGGAAATTGTTCTAAAAATATGTGTGCTTTTTTGTGGAAAACGAAATTTAAATTCGTTTAGGTTTTTTTTTTTTAATTTATTTAAACAAAAAAAAAATTGTTTGGTTTTAATACAAACCCCCATGCGAAAGTTTTAAAAAAAAAACTTTAAAAGAAAACGTGGGAGGTGGGGATCGGTGGGCTCCACCCACCATCCCCACGGGGCACTGGGCCCGCGGCAGCCGATGTAAGGAAACTCAGGTGCGGAAACAGCTTCCTACGCTAATCTCTATAGGAAAGTATTGTGCAAATTCTTTTAAATCCTTACAATTACAAATTCGTTAACTACTTTAACAAAGATATTGCAACCACATACCATGCATACAGAAAATAGAGAATGACACAATGATATACCCTGGGGAAAACCTTTCGGTAAAAAACCCCAGCACTCCAAAACCTGCACAATGTATTGATCAAAAACTATTACA
>MU223519.1:3290092-3316623 GCA_018584345.1 Thuja plicata | reverse complement strand
GCATCACATCTCTTCGCAACCCTAACAAATGCTTATATCATGCGCTTCACTTTTTAGGGCTACTCCAAAAGATAACCGTATTAGGGTTTTACCATTCTCCGAGAAAATAGGAAACCCAAAATTTTTTCGAGGCAATGCCCCGAACCCCACGATTGGGGAAGAGTGTACAGTACTCAAATTTATCAGTTGCCACATGTCTTCACCTGTCATTGAATCTTCCTGACATAGCTCTTACGTGTCATAGGAATCCGTCATAACCGTTTTAGCCATGATCTCCTTACACACAATTCAAGATGCCGACACATCAACATTATTTGTAAGAAATACATTTTACAAAACAAATAATAAGAATAGGAATTATCCAAGGTTGAGACACCTTATTCCTAGCAGCCGACACTGCCGTAAGGCAGGCCGGACTGCTAGCGGCAGACCCGGTCTGCCTGCGGTTGGTACCGCGTGAGATAAAGGGGGTGGGGGTATGTGGGGTCCACATCCCCCCATATAGTATGGAATTAGTTTTGTATTTATTATTTTTTTTTAATTTGCTTTTAAATTAATTTAATTTATATTTAATATTAGTTTTAATTAATATGTTATTATTAATTTTTAATTAATAAGTTTATTAATAATTTTAATTATTATGTTTATGTTAATTTGTATTATTGTTGATGTTTAATATGATTAATGTGTACTATAGTTATCATATAATTTGGTCTATATTATATTTAATTATGGTATCATTAATGCATGTTACAATTAATTCATAATATGATAAATTTTATATTATATTTGATTTTGTAATATGTGTATTATGGAATGGAAATATGAAGGTTAGTTAATTGAATTTGATAATTGTTGTTTTATTAGATTTGTATATTAAGTAACATTCCTATTTGGATAGTTGTAAATGTTATCTGCTTATGTTCCTTTTTCAGTCCTTTAGGACATTTTTGTTCTATTCATCCTTCTGAGTTATCTTTTGCTTATATGTGTTATTATCGTGGCATTAGATGGCCTAGGATGTAAACAGAGGTCGGGGGGTGTTTACCATTTCTGTTATTATATGGTGTGTGTATTTTATGTTATTACCCTAAACTGACCATGTTAACCCTTTCGATATTGTTATCTGATTGTGTACCTATATGTGATCGTTCCTGATGTGTGAGATACTAATTTTGGGTATAGTTGGGTTGTGACCTATGCTAGATCTTTGTAGGATCCATGAGCCTAGGGTAGGTTACCTAGATGTGTAGTAGGGGTGGCTTTCAATAAGTTCTATTTCCATAAGTGACTATTGGATTTCTTATTGTAGAGTTTACTTAATAAGCGATAACTAAATACATACTGAGAGATATTAAAATGAACTAATAAGATGTGTCATCACCCATGCTTGAGTGCTAGTATAGACTAAGATGGTGATGAGAATATGTTGGTTGCCTCGAGGGGTACATAGCATAGTTAGTAGCCTTGTTAGTTTGAGAGGTCATTAGCGCTGTGTATGGTCACTTAAGTGTCAGAATCCATATGGATTGCTAGGACAAAACTTAAGGGTTAGACGTATATGATGACACCTTCCTTTACACAGTCTAGATTTCCTACGTATGTTAGTTGCCTCTGGATTAGTGAGTCTTACCTTTCATGATGTATAGTACACCTAGATTAGAGATCTATCGGGATCCCTTTCTTAGTGGTTATTCCTTATTGTTTTGGATATCCGAGTGGGGTCTTTTGTTATCTCCTCAGCACGATGGGGTAGACCTTTGTGGTTCCACACAGACGGGTGGTAGTGATTCTTTACCCATTGAGATTCGACATTCTTGTACCAGATGCTTGATGGTTCTTTGCAAATGAGCTCTTTATGTTTCTTCATTATTGATTATGTAATTTCATTATTGTAAATCTTGTATTAGAGTATCACATGTGATACCTAATCTGGATATTGTATATTAAGTAGATTAGAGTGATTACCACGTACCCTGCGACATGTGCATTAGATGTGAGTTTATGGTGGTTTCATGGTTATCCATGAGGATTGTAATTATGGTTTTGTAAGTTTTATTTGTTATATTTATTCAGATGGAATCTTTTGTTATATTGTTGGTTGTGTTTTACTTTAAGTAATTCAATGGCATGGAACCCTTGAGTCATGTAATCTATGTGAGTGTATGACATGTGTATAAATGATATTTTCTTATGCATTAATGTATGTCTCTTTATGTAAATTTTAAAAAAAATATTTAGCAAACATAGTATCATGTTCTAGGTTAATCTCTCTTGGGTTCCCTAGCAAGGCGTTACATTTGGTATCAGAGCCGTAGTTTCTACACTGAGAAATCTGGGAATTGTATGCTCATTAGGTTGTGTCTAGCTTAAACTTGAAACTAAAACATAGACATAGAACACATTTGTTTTTAGATTATTGTTTTATGGTTATATTCATTCTTTAGTTTATGATTTGAGCTATGTGGTGAGTTTTGTATCTATCTTTGTTTGTTTCACGTATCATGCCTAAAACAAGAGCCACTAGAGGTCATGGAAAAGGTGGGTCTAGTGCCCGTGGGAGAGATAGGCATCCTAGCCCCTCCATGAGTGTCAGGCAGGAGGTTAGTCAGCATCAGGATAGAGATGATGAGAGGACAAAGAGTTAGGATGAGTCTGGGGGATTGGATACTAGACAGATGCTTCAGGCTATCCTGAATTGTCTTGGTCCAAAGAGAACCAGAGTGGAGCAGGATGTATCCCATCACTCCCATAATGAGGAGAGACAGAGGGAGAGATCTAGGAGCCCTTGTAGGAGGACTATTACAGTGGACCCGAAGGTAGTTGCAATGAACCACATGAGGGACTTGATGAGAGGGAAGCCTATTCCTTTTGATGGATATGGATCTGGTTTGGAGGTAGAGACTTGGCTCATAGCCTTAGATATGGTCTTCTCTATGCACCCCTATAGTAGCAATACTAAAGAGAGATATGTTGTGATGCAGTTGTCACATTTTGTAGCTATTTGGTAGAAGATTGAGGAGGAGAAGCTAGGTCTTCATGTGGACATTGTTACATGGGAACTCTTTCTTGAGAACTTTAGAGAGAGGTTCCTTTCTGATCAGTGGAGATGTCAGAGGGCCGATGAGTTTCATAATTTGAGGCAACTGACATTGATAGTAGAGTAGTATGAGTGTCATTTTTATGAGCTCAAATAGTATGTTGGATACAACCAGGTCCCCACACAGATGGTACAACACTTTGTACTAGGGATTAATGCCCGCATTGTGGGGGACATAAAGCTCTTTGAGCCTACAAACCTACGAGTTGTGGTTATTAAAGCCACTCTTGCAAAGGATAACTTGGCATTAGGCCATGGAGGTCGATAGGGAGGCCAGATTGGTGGGGCATTTGGAGTAGGCTATAGAGGTAACAAGTTGCAGGGCATTGGGAACTTCAAGAAGCCATCCAACTATTATAGAGGTAACTAGAACCAGAGTCAGAACTAGCAGCAATAGAAGGCTACACCTCCTACCCAGAGTGGTAAGAGTATTAAGAGTGGACAATGGTTTAGGTGTAATCAATCCAACCATCCAGCACAGAGTGCACAACCTAGTGTGAGAAGAGGGAGTGTCCAGTAGTCGAGTGCGCCCTCCAATGGGAGAGGCAATTTTAGAGGGACAAGATGTTTCACTTGTGGTCAGTTTGGCCACATTGTAGTGAATTGTCCTCAAAGGGCACCACAATACTCTGCATAGAGGCCAGCAGCCTCGGTGCCTACAGTAGGAGGGGGATCACATAGAGTGTTTGCAGCCTTGGATCACAGGCAGGAAGAGTATTAGGTGACAGTCATTGAGACCTTAGGTACTATTCGGGGTACCTCTATTTCTATATTGTTTGATTCAGGAGCAATCGATTCTTTTATATCACCTTTCCTTGTTGAGCATTGTGGTCTAGTGGTTGTAAAGCAAGTGTTAGGTTGGAAAGTGGAACTAGCCTTAGGGGATAAGGTAGCTATAGATTCCTTGGTTTGTAATTGTGAACTGAACCTAGGGAAGTTCATACCTCGGTTGACCTTCATGTGATTCCTTTGGGATCATATGGGGTTGTCTTAGGAATGTATTGGTTGGGAGCTCATGGAGCTAATATCAACTGTAGATGGAAGACCATCCTTTGCAAGGATGATGATGGCAAGAAGTGTTGGATTATGGGGATTCCATGACCCATATCCCTTCGCATTATATCTGCTATGCAAATGAAGCGATGTATGTGAAAGGGTTGTCAGATGTTTGCAGTATCTATGTATGAGATAGATGGTATGGAGAGTGAAGTCAAGACACTAGATCATCCTGTATTATAGGAGTTCATTGATGTATTCCCTAGTGAGATTCCAGGTGTGCCACTGAAGCATGACATAGACTTCCGCATAGAACTTGTGCCTAGAGCAGAGCCTATATCTAGAGCTCCATATCGGATGACCACTCACAAGTTGAGTGAGTTGAAACTGTAATTAGAGGATTTGTTGGCAAAGGGGAGCATCCTCCCTAGTGTTTCTCCTTGGGGAGCACGATCCTCTTCATCAAGAAGAAGGATGGATCATTGCGCTTGTGTATCAACTATAGACAGTTAAACAAGGTAACGATCAAAAATAGGTATCCATTGCCACGCATAGATGACATATTTGATCAGATCAAGGGAGCCAAGGTGTTCTCTAAAATTGATCTTAAATCAGGATACCACCAGTTGTGGATCAAGGATGCAGATATCCACACGAGTGCATTTCGTACATGCTATGGACACTACAAACTTACAGTGGTTCCTTTTGGGTTGACGAATGCTCCATCGGTATTCATGTGCTTGATGAATGGAGGATTTTGAGAGTACCTTGATCACTTTGTGCTCATCTTCTTAGATGACATACTGATTTATTCTAGATCCATGGAGGAGCATGAAGAGCATCTTCAGCAAGTTTTCCAGTGCCTTGGGAAAAATCAGCTTTATGCCAATCTGACTAAGTGTGATTTCTTCCAGTTAGAGGTACAGTATCTCGGTCATGTCATTTCTGGAGAAGGTATCTCAGTAGATCCTTTGAAGAATCAGGCTATTGTGGAGTGGCCAACACCCACTAATGTGTCTGAAGTACGTAGCTTCATGGGTCTTGCGTGATACTACCGCAGGTTCATGAAGAACTTCTCTAGGATGGCACATCCTATTACTTCTCTTTAGTGGAAAGGGAAGAAGTTTGTTTGGACAAAGAAGTGTGAGGAGCCTTTTTAGAGCCTTAAGGGGTGTTTGACTAGTGCACCTATCCTAGCTGTACTTGATCTAGAGGGATATTTTGTAGTGTGTGTTAATGCATCATTAGAGGGGATTGGATCAGTCCTCATGCAGGATGGGCGAGTGATTGCCTATGAGTCTCACAAACTCAAGGATCATGAGCTTAATTACCCTACTCATGGTCTGGAGTTAGCTGCAATTGTCCATGCATTGGTACGATGGAGACACTTTATATTGGGACATTGGTTTGAGCTTCATAGCGATCACCGTAGCCTTCAGTACATCTTTACACAGCCTAATTTGAATGCTAGACATAGAAGGTGGATGGAGTTCCTTTGCAAATATGACTTTGAGATAAACTATATTCAGGGCAAGGAAAATGTAGTTGCAAATGCATTGAGTCGCAAGTGACAAGCCATTCTAGCAATGACTCTTAGTGTGGACTTGAGGAGTAGGATTCTCTAGTCACTTCCTAGAGATACCTTGTATCAGGAGATGAAGCCAGAGATAGAGTTAGGTAGACCATTGGAGGGAAGATTCTCTGGTTATGTTTTAGAGTCAGATGGTCTATTACGTCATATGAGCCAGATCTATGTACCACCATTGGATGATTTGCGTACATTAGTATTATCTGAGGCTCGTCGTGCACCCTATTTGGCACATCCAGGTGTCAAGAAGATGCACGCAAATCTTTGACAGCTCTACCATTGGGCTGGTATAAAGAGGTATATTGCAGAATTTGTGCCTAGATGCTTAGAGTGTCAAAGGGTCAAGGCAGATCATCAGCATCCAGTAGGGCTTCTATAGCCAAATCTCATTCCATCTTGGAAGTGGGACATCATTTCTATGGATTTTATAGTTGGATTGCCTTTGACTCCTCATAGACATGATGCTATCATGGTGACCATTGATCGATTAACCAAGGTGGCTCATTTCTCTCCTATGAGATCATCATATACAACAACTTCTGTATCCTGAGTCTTTATGTAGGATATCATGAGACTTCATGGCATTCCTCTCTAGATTATATCATATCAAGATCCTGTATTTACCTTAGCTTTTTGGACATCATTACAGCATGATCTTAGTGCTCAGCTAAATTTTAGTTCAACGTACCATCCTAAGACTGATGGAAAGATAGAGTGGGTGAACCAAGTTCTTGAGGATATGTTGAGGATGTATGTCATGGATAGACAGACTCGCTGGGAGGACTACTTGTACCTAGTGGATTTTGTGTACAATAATGGATATCACAGTTCTATTGGCATGAAACCTTTTAGGCATTATACGGTAGTCCTTGTTGTACACCTTTGAGTTGGGATAGATTGGAGGATCATATCCTTCTTGGTCCATAGATGCTTCGAGACATGGAGTATTAGGTAGTGCGGATACGTGAGCATTTAATGACTACACAAGATAGACAGAAGAAGTATGTAGATGCTCACAGGGTAGATAGGCAATTTGTAGTTGGAGATAGAGTGTTCTTAAGAGTGCGCCCATGAAAGATTTTGATCTGTTATGAAAAGGCTTCAAAGTTGGCACCTCTCTTTGTGGGACCCTTTAAGATCAAAGAGAGGATAGGACCAGCTTCTTATCAATTTGCTTTGCCACCTACCCTATCACGCATCCATGATGTTTTTCATGTTTTAGTTCTTCAGAGATATATTCCTAACATTATGCATGTACGTGATTGGAATGCATTACAGTTCAAGGATGGGCAACTGGCTTTGGAGCCAATATGTATTTTGGAGTAGTGGGGTGTGACCCTTAGGGGTCGCACCATAGAGCAGGTAAGGGTCCAATGGGACCCAAATGATGAGTCTTCAGCGACATGGGAGGATGCAGCTAGATTACAGGATTGATATCCCTACTTGTTTATGGGCTTCCAGGAGTATGCCTAATCCTAGGGGGGTGGATGTAATACCCACTCATATTTTTCTTTCATTTTATGATGTCGTACTCTTTTAGGCAGTTATTTCATTTGATTGGCCAAATTCTTTTAGGCTACATTTCATGTGAGCTATTATTGTTTCATTTGATGGTGATTCATGATTATGATGTTATGGTTGATCATATGCATAGATAGATGTGATGATTTTATTATGATGATTATTGTATGTTGATTTCAGATTATGATGTACTTGCCCCGTACTTACATGTGTATGGTTGTCTTATATGTTGATGTACTTGTTGATGTGTTGTTGTGGTAGAGGATGGAGATGTAGTTACTTTCTTTGTGAGATTCACACATTCGACTGATCCCTATCATTGTTTGCGATATTATATTGTATGTACATGTGTGTTCTTTTGATGACAGGATTGCAGGTACAGGGCATCGTCTTCCCTGAATTGGCAGGAGTGAGCATGCCCATAAATATTCATCTCAATGGTAAAGAGGGGAGGTAATATACAGATCTGAAACCCTAAACTATACCTAATCATCCTAATTTTGGGTGAGTTTCAGTTTGACTGCCCTATTCAGATTCATCTAGTTGACAGGAATTTGAATATCCCTCCCTTGAGTATGTTGTTTTGCTTGTGTTTGCTTTCAAGTGATTTACTAGGTTATTGAGTGATTTTCTATGTTTTATGACTTAATGGATTATGGTTGAATTAAATATTTAATTATATCCTATGTTATTTGAAATAATTAATTAAATTCAAATATTTGAATATTTTGATTTAATTAAGTATTTAATTGGAAATTAAAGTAAATATGCTTTTATGATTAATTAAATGATGAAATATTTAGTTGCATGTATTATTTTGATATAAATATTTAATTTAATATTTTATTAATTACATGTGCATGAATGTGTTGAAAAAGTATTTTCAAATTCAAAAATCTCAACTCGATATTAGGAGTCAAAGTTGAGTTGTGGCAAAAAAGGATATTTTAATTATTTAATTTGGAATTTCTTTCAATTTCAAGTAGAGTCCTTTTAGGGATTGACTTGGGAGTTGTCATAGGGAATTGCACAATTTGGGAAAGTTGATTCTCTTTAGGAGAATTTTCCTCTCATTCTCTCATAACAGGTTTTTAGGTGAAGGCATTTTGGAGAGCTTTTTGTGTTCTTGGATTTTTGGAGAATTGGGGATTTTTGTGGTTGCTTGTTGGATTGGAGATTTGTGTGATTTCTTGGATTGCATGTGCTTGGATCTTCGTGGTTTCCATATTTTTGGTTGATTCGTGCTTGGAGGTTTTCAGATTTTCTATCTTCTTCAAAGGCACATTTCCTCAGTTTCTAGCATTGGAATCAAGGTAGGTTTTGTGTTTCTTACATTGTTTCAATTTTTGCAAACATGAGGTTTTCCATATTTGAATAGAGACATGTTTGATCTTTTGGATTCTAGGTGATTTATTAGTGTTTCTATGTTTTTAGGTATCTATAAAACCCTTAGATCTAAATTTTTCATATTTTATTTAGACTTGGCATGGTAGTGTTATACTGGCAAAATTTCGTGAGAAAATTCAATATAGATCTACTAGAAAATAATAAATCAATCTGCACTATAGTCTAAACTATAGAGGAAAAAAAATTATTCTTTTGAAATTATTCCTGGAAAATTTTAATTAGTTCCTGGAAAAAAAAATACAGTCCTATTAAAAATTCACCAGAGGACAAGATTAGATAAAAGACAAAAGTAAATTTCCTTATCTATTATTTCTGTTTTCGGAAATTGTTCTAAAATATATATATATATATGTTTTTTTGTGGAAAATGAAATTTAAGTTCGTTTCGGATTTTTTTTATAAAAAAAATTAATTTAAACAAAAAAAAAATGTTTGGTTTTAATACAAACCCCCATGCGAAAGTTTTAAAAAAAAAACTTTAAAAGAAAACGTAAGAGGTGGGGAGCGGTGGGCTCCAACCACCATCCCCACGGGGCACCAGGCCTGCGGCAGCCGACACTGTCATAAGGCAGGCCAGACTGCCAGCAGTAGACCCAGTCTGCCCGCAGTTGGTACCGCATGAGATAAAGGGGGTGGGATACGTGGGGTCCACGTCCCCCCCCATATAGTATGGAATTTGTTTTGTATTTATTTATTTATTTTTAATTTTCTTTTAAATTAATTTAATTTATATTTAATATTAGTTTTAATTAATATGTTATTATTAATTTTTAGTTAATAAGTTTATTAATAATTTTAATTATTATGTTTATGTTAATTTGTATTATTGTTGATGTTTAATATGATTAACATGTACTATAGTTATCATATATTTTGGTCTATATTATATTTATTTATGGTATCATTAATGCATGTTATAATTAATTCATAATATGATAAATTTTATATTATATTTGATTTGTAATATGTGTATTATGGAATGGAAATATGAAGGTTAGTTAATTGAATTTGATAATTGTTGTTTTATTAGATTTGTGTATTAAGTAACATTCCTATTTGGATAGTTGTAAATGTTATCTGCTTATGTTCCTTTTTCAGTCCTTTAGGACATTTTTGTTCTATTCATCCTTCTGAGTTATCTTTTTCTTATATGTGTTATTATCGGGGCATTAGATGGCCTAGAATATATACAGAGGTTGGGGGCTGTTTAGCATTTTTGTTATTATATGACGTGTGTTTTATGTTATTACCCTAAACTGGCCATGTTAACCCTTTCGATATTGTTATATGATTGTGTACTTATATGTGACCATTCCTGATGTGTGGGATACTGGATTTGGGTATAGTTGGGTTGTGACCTATGCCAAATCTTTGTAGGATTTGTGAGCCTAGGGTAGGTTACCTAGATGTGTAGTAGGGGGTGGCTTGCAATAAGTTTTGTGTATGTAAGTGACTAATGTATTTCTTATTGTAGAGTTTACTTAATAAGTGATAGCTAAATACATACTGAGAGATATTAAAATGAACTAATAAGATGTGTCCTCACCCATGCTTGAGTGCTAGTATAGACTAAGATGGTAATGAGAAGATGTTGGTTGCCTCGAGGGGTACCTAGCATAGTTAGTGGCCTTGTTAGTTTGAGAGGTCATTGGCGCCGTGTATGGTAACTTAAGTGTCAGAATCCATATGGATTGCTAGGACAAAACTTAAGGGTTAGACGTACATGATGACACCTTCTTTTACACAGCCTAGATTTCCTACATATGTCAGTTGCCTCTGGATTAGTGAGTCTTACCTTTCATGATGTATAGTGCACCTAGAGTAGAGAGCTATCAGGATCCCTTGCTTAGTGGTTATTTCTTATTGGTTTTGGATATCTGAGTGGGGTCTGTTGTTATCTCCTCAGCACGGTGGGGTGGACCTTTGTAGTTCCACACGGACGGGTGGTAGTGATTCTTTACCCATTGAGAATCGACGTCCTTGTACCAGGTGCTTGATGGTTCTTTGCAAATGAGCTCTTTATGTTTCTTCATTATTATTTATTTAATTTCATTATTGTAAATATTGTATTAGAGTATCGCATGTGATACCTAATCTGGATATTGTATATTAAGTAGATTAGAGTGATTACCACATATCCTTGAGTCGTGTAATCTATGTGAGTGTATGACATGTGTATAAATGGTATTTTCTTCTGCATTAATGTCTGTCTCTTTATATAAACTTTAAAAAAAAATTATACAGCAAACATAGTATCATGTTCTAGGTAAATCTCTCTTGGGTTCGCTGGTGGGGCATTACAAATCATAAAAAGAAAGGAAAAGATAAAGACCGGGGATGAATTGGATAAAGCTACTGAAGATGAAAATAAGTTATTTTCATGTAACATGGTCACAAGGGAATCATTGATCAACGCACTTTCTGAAGGCAAATTCACAGAAGTAAAAGACTTAGATTCTGCACAGGAAATTTGGACAATATTGGAAGCACTGTATGAAGGAGATAAGTTTACAAAATAGGTGAAGCTACAAAACTGGAAGACAAAGATAAAATCATTGAAAATGAAAGATGATGAGAATATTAGAGCATATGTACAGAGAATTACTGGAGTGGTTATTGGCATCAGGAACTCTGGAGGTACTTACAGTGAGGAAGAAGTGATTGTGAAGATTCTCAAATCTTTGACACCTGCATTGAGAACTAAAGTACAAGCTATAGAGGAGATTATACCTTTGAAAATGAACTTCAGCAAAGCGATGTTGATTGGAGAGCTAACTATTTTTGAGGCTATAGAATTGGGAGATTCTCTACCTAAAGTTGAGTCATCGTTCAAGGTGACTGTGCATAGAAACAAAAAGATCTTATCTGGAATTGCGAGCACCAGCAATAGTGACTTGAGAGAAGAAGTTGGAGACTATGTTGATGAATGGGAACAGATACAGGAGGAAGAAAGAAAGCTATATGAAGTGTTATTGCTAATTGCTAGAAGAGAAAAGAGAGGTAAGGGTAAATTTGAAGTCAAGTTACCTTTGAAAATTTTTTCATGCAACAAGATAGGTTATTTTTCATCTCGATGTCCTACAAGGGTTCCAAAACATAAACCTAAGTTTTACAAATTAAAGTATTCAAAAGACAAGGAATGTTATAAATCTAGTGAAGGTGTTTCTTATGATGATGTTTTTGAGTATTATGAGATTGGATTTATTGCTATTACGGATGATGAACCTATACATGAAGAAAAAGCCTTAGTATCTTGTGTTGAAAAGAAATTTGAATGGGTTGTAGATAGTGGTTGTTCACATCATATGACTGGAGATAAAAACAAGTTTGTTAGATTTGGTGAAAATAATCCTAAGCTTATCAGTGGAGTTGGATCCATTTCTCTGGATGGAAAAACTAATACTGACAACGTATTTCTTGTTGATGGACTTAAGCATAATATGTTGATTGTTGGACAACTAGTGGACAAAGGTTATCAATTGAAATTCATTGATGGGAAATGTTCTATCAAAAGTAAATCAGGAGACTTGATCGCATTTGGTACCAAATCGAGAGGTAATATATTTGAATTGAATACATCTGAGGCTTCTTGTTTTATTGCGAAGGTTGATGACATTTGGTTATGGCATAGAATATTTTGTCATGTTAACTTTGATAAAATTGTGAAGGCAAGTATGATTAATGCAGTAAGAGATATACCTAAGATTGTGAAACCGTCTAACACTATGTGTAGAGAGTGTATTGTGGGGAAGAAAACTAGAATTTTTAAAAGAAAATATTATTTAGAAAAAGGGAAGTTAGATATGGTACATACAGATCTGTGTGGTCCTAAAAGAGCAAGATCTTATTATGGTGAAAGGTATTTTATACTTTTTATTGATGAGTTTTCTATAATGATGTGGGTTACATATTTAAGAGAGAAATCTGAGACATTTGAAAAATTCAAGATATTCAAAGAAAAAGTTGAGAATGAATCAGGTTTGAAGATAAAATGTTTGACATAAGATAGAGGTGGTGAATTTATTTCATATTTATTTAATACCTATTGCAAAGAGCATGTAATATTCAAACATACATCTTCTCCTAGGACACCACAATAGAATGGGATAGCAGAGCAAAGAAACATAACAATATTAGATGCTGCCAGAACTATGTTGCTAGAAGGAAATGTATCACATGTTCATTGGAGAGAAGTTGTTGGTATTGTTGTGTACACCTTGAACAGAATTTAGATCAGAGAAGGTACAAGTAAGACTCCTTATGAATAATGGTTTTATCATACTCCTACTACAAAATATTTTAGAATATTTGGAAGTAAATTCTATATCAAAAGAGATGATGAGATAGGGAAGTTTGATGCTAGAAGTGATGAAGGTATCTTCCTTGGTTATTTTACTAAGAGTAAATCCTATAAATGTTTCAATCTAAGATTGAGGAAGTTTATTGAAAGCGCTAATGTGAGGATAGATAAAAAGTTTCAGATTC
The DNA here is from genome assembly GCA_018584345.1 of Thuja plicata. Taxonomy (NCBI): domain Eukaryota; kingdom Viridiplantae; phylum Streptophyta; class Pinopsida; order Cupressales; family Cupressaceae; genus Thuja; species Thuja plicata. The sequence goes on along the minus strand of MU223519.1, from coordinate 3,303,527 downwards.
AAGAAAAAAATGTATGACTGTGGCCAGATTGCAGAGATAAAAGAGGTCATTATTGATCCTACTGAACCTTTGGAGATTGATGATGAGATTGAAGATAAATCAATTGAGCTTATTGAAACTCTTAAGACTCTGAGGTATGTTAAGAAGAATCATCCTGAAAATCAAATCATTGGAAATGAAAGCAAAGGAATGATGACAAGATCAAAAGTAAGAGATGAAACTTGTTTGATTTCTCAAGTTGAGCTAAAAACTACTGATGAAGCATGTAGAGATGAATCTTGGAATAAAGCTATGCAGGAAGAACTAGAACAAATAAAGAAAAACAACACTTGGGAATTGGTTCCAAGACCTAAAAACAAAAATTTGATAGGAACTAAATGGGTTTTCAGAAAACAAATGGATGAGGAAGGAACAGTGGTAAGAAATAAGGCTAAACTGGTTTGTAAAGGCTACTTGCAACAAAAAGGCATAGAATTTGAAGAAACATTTGCTCATGTTGCTAGGTTGGAAGTTGTGAGGTTATTTCTTGCTTATGTTGCACATAAAGAATTTATATTATATCAAATGGATGTGAAATTTGCATTCTTGAATGGAGATTTGGAAGAAGAAGTATACATAGAGAAACCAGATGGATTTCCTTTGATAGAAGATGAAGACATGGTTTGAAAGTTGAAGAAAGAATTGTATGGACTGAAACAAGCACCAAGAGCATGGTATGCAAGACTAGAAAGATATCTACTTCATCTTGGTTTCAGAAAAGGTAATGCAGACAATAATTTATATTTAATAACTGGTGAACATGGAATCTTAATCATAGAATTTTTTGTTGATGGTATCATTTTTGGAGGCAATGATAAAATGAGTAAAAATTTATCTAAAGAAATGGTAAATGAATTTAAAATTTCAATGATTGGTGAGATGAAATTTTTTCTTGGTTTGCAAATTAGTCAGAATAAGAATGGTATTTTTATATGTCAGACCAAGTACCTTAAGGAATGTTGAAGAAGTTTGGGATGGAAGATTGTAAACCTGTTGGAACACCCATGGTGACTGGTTATAGACTTAGTAATAATGATGAAACTCAGAGTATTTTTCAAACAAAGTACAAATCAATGATTGGAGGTCTACAATATTTAACTCACACCAGACCAGATATTTCCAATGTAGTTAGAATTTTGGAAAGATATCAAGCAGATCCTAAAGAGATATACCTTGCTGCCATGAAAATAATTTTTAGATACTTGAAAGGAGCAATAGAGTATGGATTATGGTAAGAAAAATTAGATGACTTTATTTTACAAGATTATACTGATGTTGATTGGGCAGGTAATGTAGATGATAGAAAGAGTACAAGTGTTGGAGCATTTTTCCTTAGAAAAGGGATGGTTTCATGCTTAAGAAAGAAATGAGACTGTATTGCTCAGTCTATAGCTAAATCTAAGTATGTTGTTGCTGTTATAAATTGTAAACAAGTTGTTTGGATGAAACAAATGTTGAAGGAAATTAGAATAATTTTTGAAGATCCAGTGGTTATCCATTGTGATAACACTAGCATAGTGAATATGTCAAAGAATCATGTAATGCATTCAAAGACTAAACATATTTCTATTAAGTATCACTTCTTGAGAGACAAGGTAGCAGAGAAAGATATTAGACTGGAGTATGTTAGCACAAACAAACAAATAGCAGATATATTTACAAAAGCTTTGCCAAAAGATGCTTTTGAGTATCTCAGAAGCATGCTTGGGGTGAGAGCCTCTCCCTATGGTGATTAATTGATGCAGGTATGCATCAGTCCAATGGATTTCAAAGCTATATCATTTTCTGGACTTGATGTATGGATCTACTCCTAAGGGGGAGTGATCGCAGGAGCACTATAGAACATTTGGGTGATTTTTCACTTGGCTCCTAGGCATGAAGATTTGAAAAAGATACGCCTTACATAAGATAAAAGAAGAGTTATGGAACCCTTTTCCAATGTTGTCAAAGGGGGATAAATTCGATGTGAAAATCCCTACTACTTTAGGGAGAATTTTGTTGAGGATATTGAGAAGATTGTATTGAGAGAGAGTACTTTTGGGTTGATGGATTTTCCCATATGTTGCCATCAATGCCAAAGGGGGATATTTTTGGATGATATCAGAATTGGGTACTATAGATGTTGTTGGCATTCATGTTTTTTCATTGATGTCAACATATGTTTTTGTGGAGAGAATAGAATGGTTATTACTATTGTATGATGACTGACAGAAGTGTGCGGATACTGTATGGTTGAATCAGAATGAGTGAAGATGAGGATATGAAGAAGGATGTGTGATGACCTTATTCCTAAGGTCTCTTGGCTTAATATTGCATATTGGATTTGTTACAGATGTTTTAGTGATGGCTAGTTTCTGGATTATGATAGTGATGCTTGACAGAGCGAGTCTCTGTGTTTTGGGGATAGCTTACATGCGATGATGATTCAGGTTATGAAATCTTAAGAGATGATAGAAGACATATTGAGGAATGTTTGTTGTTGATCTCAATTGGTGTGATTGTTGATGATGTCATCTATGGTGTGTATTCTAGAGGAGACCTATTTTGGGATGACTTTAGATATGTAGCATGCATTATGGATTGCGAGCATGAATTACTGATCTTAGACTATATCTGATGTATTGTAATTAATATTTACTTGTTTTACGTACCTTGTGTATCTTAGCAAGGGGTTAAATAATTATTTGTATGTTAGGAAATCTTAATTGGCTGACCTAATCAATTATTATAATAGGGTATATATGAGAGATCTTTTCTTTTGAAAAGATGTGATAGTGGTATGATGAGAAGGTAATTGAAAAGGAAGAGAAGTGTGGAAGCTATGAAGCTTGATTGTCTGTTGGATGTAAAGAATATTTTATGATTATAGTACTCCATTGGAACTGACCAAGCAAAGACAGTTGCTATCAAACAGTTCACTGGATTGTATATTTTTTATATACACTTGTTCAGATTGTAAATCCTTGAGGGTGGATTTAACCTTCTTTGGGAAGTATGCCTAGGCAGTGAGCCCATTGTTACTCTTGACTCCTAATAGGGTTTGTCCTTTAACATGGACTATGTATTATAATGTTGTAATAAGCTCCTAACAGGGATACTATATTCTCAGTACATCATTTATGGGTGCTAATTCCCACCGGGGTTTTACCTTTAACAGGGTTTCCTCAAAAATAAAGGATTGTGTTATTGTGTTGGCATTTACTGTGTTATCATTTGAATTGAAGTTTTGGCTTATAAAGTTTAATGTTTAATAATATGTCTCACAACTGATTCACCCCTCCTCATAGTTGTGCTCGTGGACTGTTATTCCTAACAACAAAGTGGTCCTCCTTTGGTAACACATTCAATAATCCAAGGAAGTACTTCAACTGCGATGACATCTAAAGAACCACTCAACAAACCACCAAGGGTACCCATGACAGATACATCTTGTGTGACCACTACTGATGAACTATAATTGATTGAATGTGTGAAGATGATAAGTTAATGATCACCAAGCTGCAAAATTGAATGCAAGATATTAAATCAGTTAATGTATTGTATTGTTATTGATGTCAACTTGATATGGTTTTATTACATATTATCATAAACTTGAAAATCTGAAGAGATAGTTTATGTGGTTAGTAAAACATAAAATGTTTGTATACACCGAGTGACAGTGAACACCAAGCAGTTCACAATGTATACCGAGCACAACAGTAACCAAGAAAGTGTTACCGAGCATAACTAAAGTTGATGACCGAGCATAAAGGAGTTAAAGAATGACAAAACGGTGAACACCAAGCAGTTCAAAATGTATACCAAGCACATTAGTAACCGAGAAAGTGTTACCGAGCATAACTAAAGTTGATGACCTAGTATAAAGAAGTTAAAGAACGACAAAATTGCTTAGCTGGCAGAACTACAATTTAGGGATTGACTGATTGATTATTTTATTATAAACGATTAGTTAAACTAAAGCAAGGAAGGATATTAAAAGCATGTTTTATTCATAGTTATCAATGAGAGATTTATAGAATAAAACTAAAGGAGAACTTTACGGGATAAAACAAATCATGGCTAGTTTTACAGATCAGGGGGAGATCTACGACAAAAACAAGGAGATTGATCGGCTAATCATGTCTATATAAAGAGATAAGGAATTCATTATCAAAGAGGAATTTTGAATATATTTGTGTGAAGATAGAACTCTTCATGCAAATTTGATCATACAGGTTGAAGAATAGAGCCAAGGAATTATGAAGACATCGAGCAACATAGGATAGAGCATTCACTGAGAAGAATAAAGAAAGAAAAGGAACTGAAGTGTATATTGATCAGAGAGGTATTATTGGACTAACAATAGATCTAAATATTTTCAAATCAAAGTTGTATTTTGAACAGATCATTTACTGTATCAGTTTAACCATTGATTCAGAAAATCTCTTAACCGGGTGGGATATAATAGTCCTTATTGTATTGAGATACTCAAGAGTATCAAAAGGTTTTCTTATTGAAAACATAGTGAGTGCTAGGTCAAAAGACAAACTTTTGGTTTTAAATCCTCTAACAAGGTTGCACTTAACAATGTGTATTGTAACCTTTAACAGGGTTGTCTCTTCACCGAGCTCACTTCAGAAGAGTGAAAATATTTTGGGTTACCGGTCCCTAGTGGTTTTTCCCATATTGGGTTTCAACATTAAAATCTATGTGTCAAATGTGTATATGTTTCATTACATTGATATTGTTTTTTTACACATTATTGAAATTGGATTGGTCGGTTAACACTAAGTTTATTTGTTGCTACTCGGTAAAGTCTAGAAAAGATAAACAGTATATATTACCGAGCAGTTTATTTTTGTTATGATTATTTATGGCATACACCTTGATTAAAATTGGACTGTAAGATAACTGAAGGTATTATATTTGAGAGATAATTTTTTTGGTTGGATCTTTTGAAATAATTGCTAAGGCCACTGATTAACCCCCCCTCTTATTTATTCTAACACACTACAATTATGTTAAGTGCACCATTTGATCCAAAGAAGAAGAGCGGCATTGACATTTCACCAATGCCACCTAAGGTGACTAAACAAATACATGCGGCACAACAAGATCAACAAACACATGTGGCACAACAAGTGCAACAAGCCCAAGCGGCTCAACAAGAACAAACAATAAATGTAGCACAACAAGAACAACAACCATATGTAGCACAAGTCAATAGGATATCTCAAGAGAAAAGATCAAAAAATAAGACTCCAAGTCTTGGCAGTATACTTGCACCACTAGGATTTCAACAAGAATGTAATGTGAAACAACAAATGATGCAAGTGGGTCAATAATATTATCCTGTAACACAACATGTGCAAGGCCCAATGGTGCAACAAGTGCACCCAAAACAACACCAACATCAATTTATTCAACAACATTTACGTTAACAACAACAACATGCTCAACAAGAATGACAACATGTTCAACAACAATAGTATATTCCATGACAACAATATGTTCCACAAAAACAAAATGTTTCGCAACAACCACAAAATATAGTGCAACCTCAACAACAATATCTTGTACTGCAGTACGTGCCTCGACAACAATAGTATGCACCAAGGTATCAACAACAAGTATCTCAACAATATTATATGCCACAAGGTCAGCAATATGGACTTCCACCAACAATCCAATAACAAGTGGAAGATCCTCAGAAATACTTTAGACAACAAATGGAAGCACTCGAAGAAATCTCTTTTGAATCGTCAAAATTAGATACTCCAGAATATAATCAGTGCCCAATAGCTCATAAAAAAAGACATCATTTTGATATGCATGACAAAGATATAAATTCTTCACACAATGACAACGTGGTTCAAAAAATCCAATGACTACAAAATAAACTTAATGGCATATAATTCAAGGACAAGAAGACACTTTATATAGAACAGGATCTATGTCCTAATTTGTTTGATGAGAGTATAAATATGCCTCCTTTTCCAAAGAACTTTGAAGTACCAAAATTTGAAAAGTACAAAGGGAAAGGTAATCTAATTGATCATGTTAGATATTTTTATACTTCTTGTATCGAAGTTCATCATGATGACACATATATCATGAGACTCTTTCCTAGAAGTATCGGGTGACAAGCAATGGAATGGTATTCTAAGTTACCAGGCAATATAAGATCATGGAAGGAATTGACACATAAATTGATCTCTCATTTTGCATTTAACATATCAAGTGAAGTTACATTGATCAATTTGTGCACAACTAAACAAAAATTTGGAGAATCATTTATGACCTTCCTGTTAAGGTGGGGAAATTTGGATAGTCAATGTTCCTTTGATGTGCCAGAAGAACAACAAATATATTTATTCATTCAAAATATTGTGCCAGAGATGATGTATGAGCTAAAGATGAAATTCCTAAGCACCATTAAAAATCTCATAAAAAAGGGAATTTATATTGAAGATGCTCTTGTTTTGAAAGGAGTCCTTAAGATTAACAAATAAAATAACAATGAGAGCACTTCAGGTGACAAGATGAAATTCTGGTCTCAAAATAAAAATGTCATGAATGATTGCATTATCATTGCATAGATAGTCAACATGACCCAAGAAAAGGTCAATCTCAAAGGGCCTAATGTTACGAATATGCAGACAGTGACTAAAAAACCACCTCCAGTGCAACCTCAAGTGCAAGCAACTAATAATATGCAACAAAATTGTCAACGTCGACCACCAAGAAACAAAGATGGACCTTCGAGATAGTTCACACCATTGGGTGAGCCACTTCATTCTGTGTTTCAACAATTGCTTGAAAAAAATTATATTTAGTTACCTGAGATCATAAATGGACCAACGGTAAAACCCCCTTAGTGGGATAAAAATAAATTTTGTAATTATCATCGGTCCAAAGGACACAAAACCAACTCCTATTTTTAGTTGCAGCATGTAGTGCAAGATCTCATTGATCAAGGCATAATTGAAGTGGAACCTACCGCAGGTTCTTCCAATACCGATCACACAGTTTTTAAAAATCCTTTATTAGATCATGAGAAGGGAAACACATCTAGTTCAAATTCAAATTCAAATACCAATGTCAAATATATCTGAACTAGCCATGACTATATCATAAACTGATTTTGTGAGTCATATGCACATGTGTCCACTTTTACTATCAAAGATGATATTCCTTAATGTGTAGTCACCACTCATCGTACCAAGATTACTGTTCTTGGAGCACAAACTAGACCCTAAGTGTCTTTTGAGTAAAACATTTTTTATCAACTTGGTTAAACCCCATCCCTTATTTATATCCTTGACTTGTTGCGCACATCCCCCCAGCATAAGGAAATCCTCGAAAAATTCCTAAAAGAATCTACCATGCCTAATGATATTAATAGTGACCAATTTTAGGCCATGATCAGACACTTCTTCGCATCCTAGCATGTTACCTTTTCAAAAGATGATGTCCCACAAGTTAGACTTAGTCATAATGATCCACTACACCTTGAATTTTTTGTCCATAATTGTAAGGTCAGACGAGTCATGATAGATGGTGGAGCAGGGCTAAATATTTGTACCCTGAAGTTTGTCCTTGGTCTTGGCTACAATGAAAGTGATATTGATTCATCCATGAAAATGAAAATAAAAGCATACGATGATGTTGAAAATCCTTCAAAAGGAATCATTGTATTGCCCATCAAAATTAGTCTAGTTATTGAGAATATATTGTTGCAAGTCCTAGACCTAGAACTCCCTTACAACATGATCTTGGGATGCCATTGGATCCATGTCATGAAGGCAGTCCCCTCCACATATCACCAATGTTTGAATTTTTTCCACAATGGAGCTGAGATCGTTGTTTCAGGAGATCCTAATCATTTCCAGTTATGTGCTAATTTGAGAGAAAATCCTGCACAATAAGTACCTACAAATAGAAAAGCAACATCAACCAATTCTTCCAAGTACATTGATGAATCCACTCTCACTAATATGGTCAAAGGAAATATGAAAATTGAACATAAAGGTTGTGGAGATTATACCATGGCTCAAACATTTCACATTGGGAAACTTCCTCTTTCCCAGAAATCTTATGGAAATTCATGACTATTGAAAAAACAACCCCCAAAGACCACCCTGAAAGTAAAACCATCAACCACATTCAAAATTTAGTGAGGATTTCATGAATAACATGTGTTTTAAAACACATCTACATGGTTTATAAATATAAACAAGACGTTGAAACCACTCAGATACCCATTGAAATATATGGACCAGGGTTTATAATCATGCAGAAAAAAGGCTATGATGGTTGCAATGGTCTCGATTCACAAAAGAAAGGGAGTGTTGAACCTATTACTACAAAAATAAATCCCCCTCATTTGGGGCTTGGATTTAAACCCTTATGAATCAGCTCTTCAAATGCTAAGTTTACCTCATGTAAAAATGTGGATTTTTTGAACAATGACAAAGCATCTAAGGTACCCTATTTTGAAACTACCAATTCCAATGAGTGGGAATGGAGTTCATATTCCTCCATTCCCTATGATCTTGACCATGTATTTCCTAAATCTGATGACCCACCAACTAAGGATAAACATGCTGACGACACACCTCCTCCAAAAATTTGTCCTAGCCACTCGATCAAAATATTTTGGGATCCTAGCCCTAAACCTTCTGAATATGAAGCCTCTGACACTAATGAAACTCGTGTTTATGTATTTTCCCTTACATCTGACTTCTAAAAAATTTTCAATACCGATAATGACATTTCATTGGTTTACCCTAAACTTATATATTGGGATCAACAAGGATCACTGAGCTTAGATTTCTTAAAAAATGATGAAGCAATAGCAAAATTCTTTGAGCTCCAAGAAGGCATGCCATATGGAAATCATACAGCAGGATTCTCTATTGACCTTATCACGACAACATATTTTGGGGAGTCAAATCCATCTTCCAAACACAAAAGTGAAAATGATAAAATTAAAAAGGGGGAAAATGAAAAGAATAGGTCTTCTGGTGAAAACCGAAAGGCAACATTAGACCATACAAAAGTAAAAAATAAAGGATGTATCTGAGGGTGAAAACTTGTTTGAGGCACCCAAGGATGGAATATTGGATGTACCCCCTCCAAAGGATAATTCAACATTGTTGATTGAAATGACTAAGGAAATCAATTTGGGAATGTTGAATAACCAAAAAATCATACACTTTGCAGCTTCGCTATCACTAGAAGAAAAGGAAGAGTTTGTTAGATTCTCTCTAGAAAGGAAGATTAATTTTACCTGGTCCTACACTGATATGCCTTTCCTGGATCTAGAATTAATTATTCACCATTTAGCTTTGAAGCCAGGTGTGAAACCAGTGAAACAAAAATTAAGGAAAATGCATCCTCAGGCAACCCTTTTGGTAAAGGCAGAGTTAAAAAAAAGTTGCAAGATGTTGGTTTCATCAGGCCGATAGACTATGCATACTAGATTTCCAATCTAGTAACTATCAGTAAACACACTAGGGGCATAAGGATATGCATTGATTTTTTTGATCTAAATAAAGTATTCCCTAAAGATGATTTTCCATTGCCCAATATTGACATCAATGTAGACATGACTGTGGGATACGAGATGCTATCAATGATGGATGGTTTCTCTGGTTACCATCAAATTTGAATTTCTCCTAAGGATCATCCCAAGACAACTTTCACATGTCCTTGGGTAACTTACTGTTGGAATTTCATGCCCTTTGGCCTCAAGAATGTCGTAGCGACATATATGTGAGCAATGACTACAATCTTCCATGATTTCATGCATATCCTAATGGAAGATTATGTTGATGATCTACTATGCAATTCTACTACTAGAAAAGATCATTTAAGCATTTTAGACAAAATCTTTGAGAGAATGGAGGGGTATAAGCTTTTCTTGAATCCCAAAAAGTGTGTTTTTGGAGTTGTTTCTAGAAAAATCCTAGGTTACATTATTTCTCATAGAGGTATTGAAGGGGATCTTGAAAAGGTACAAGCTATATTAGAAATTCCTCTACCTAATACTCTAAGAAAGTTGAGAAGTCTACAAGGGAAGTTGTATTCTATCCGACAGTTCATTACACAACTAGCAGACAAGTGTCACTCTTTCCAAAATTTGTTTCATAAAGGTGTGACTTTTAACTGGAATGAAAAATGTGAGCAATTCTTCCAAAAATTGAAAGAGTGCCTTCTAAATCCTCCAATCTTTATGCCTCCCATTCTAGGCAAGCCATTCATCTTATACATTCCTGCTACTGAGACTGCATCGGGAGCTCTTCTAGCACAACATGATAAAAGAAGAAGATCTATCTATTAAATAAGAAGAACTATGGTGGGCTATGAATTGAATTATTCACTCATTGAATGGGCCTATCTTGTTGTAGTTTTTACAGCACAAAAACTAAGACATTATATGCTACATCATAAAACTATGCTAGTTTCCCGGATTGACCCATTGAAATATCTTTTAAACAAAGTGGCTCTCACAGGATGCCTAGCCAAATGGGTAATGCTCCTGAGTGAATTTGATATAGAGTGTGTAGACAAAAAATAAATTAAAGGCCGGGTGATAGAAGATCAGCTTGCAGAAGTGCCAATTATAGATGATCATCCATTGCTCTTAGAATTTCCAGATGAGTCTATTTTCACCTTCACAAATTCTAATGAATGGTAACTATAATTTTATGGCTCACACACTAGACATGGATCAGGAGCAGGAGTTATGCTTATCACTCTACAAGGTGATGTAATACGAAAATCATACAAAATTGCATTTGACTGCACAAACAACATTGTTGAATATGAAGCCCTAGTCACTGGGCTCAAGCTAGCTATTCAATGGAAAATTCAGCATCTTAAAGTGTATGGTGACTCCCAATTAGTCATATGGCAAGAAAATGATGACTACGAAACAAAAAATGAAAAATTGGTACCTTAGAAATAGTTGGTTGATTTCCTAGAGGATATTTGTGCCAATAAGCTTTTGACAACTTCCCAAGGTACACAATAAGAAGTCTATGCTATGGCCACTATCGCCTCTATGATTCACATTCTAAACAATGAAGAACACTTTGAATTTCTCGTCGAGCAGTTGTTGCTTCCTACATTTCATATTTTGCAATCTGAGCTCGTGTGTGATATTGTTGGTCTTGATTCCCCTTGGTACCAAGATATTTATGATTACCTACATGCCCAAATCTTATATCCTTCCTTGTCCAAAACCAAACGTCAAGCCCTTATTTTTCAATTTGTTGGACATGTCATCATCAAGGATAGCCTTTATAGAATATATTTTGACCAAACCTTCCTTAGATGCCTTGATTCATGAGAGGTTGAAACTACTTTACATGAGGTCCACAATGGTATTTGTGGAGGAAATTTCAATGGTTTAATTCTTACCAAGAATCTGGTAAGATCTGGATATTATTGGCCTACCATGAAGAAAGATGCGCACAAGTTTGCTAAAAAATGTTATAAGTGCCAGATACACGGAAACTTGATTCATGCTCCAATGCAGGATCTGTAGCCATTTGTTTCTCCATGGCCCTTTTCTCAATGGGCATTTGATCTTGTAGGGAAGATTACACCTCTATCTTTTGGTGGCCACAAGTATATCATAACCACCACTAAATATTTCACCAAATGGGTGGAGGCTATCCCTATGATGTATATCACAGGAAAATAAGTTTAAATTTTTATTCTAAATTATATCATTTGTCTCTATGGAGTTCCTTTAGCTATCATCATTGATCATGGTAGCTTGTTTCAAAATAAGGATGTTACAAATATTTGTAAGAAGTTTAAAATTTTCCATGGATTTTCCAGTATTTACTATCCACAAGGAAATGGAAAAGATGAGGCATATAATAAAATAGTAATCAAGATCATTCAAAAGACTGTCAATGATGTTGGCTGAGAATGGCACCTGCAACTGAATCCAGCTCTTTGGGCCTACATAACCAGCATTTTCACCCCCACTAGGGCCACTCCATACTCTCTTGTCTATGGCACTGAGGCCATCTTACCCCTTGAGGTTGAAATTCCATTTCTGAGAGTATCTTTTCAACACATTATTGATGATGAACAATACAAAGTTTCTAGGTTGCATGAGCTTGAAATGCTAGATGAGTGGAGACAAGCTACCTTGGTCCACCTACAAGCATATCAAAACCATCTCAAAGGGAATTACAAAAAGAAAGTTTGAGTCTGCCATTTTGAGGTCGGAGATTTGGTTCTGAAAATGAACTACAATACCCAACAACATAGAGAGAAGCCTAAAAATTTTGAACCAAATTGGGAAGGACCCTATATAGCCACTGCAACATATGGGTCTGGAGTCTATTAGCTTGCAACACCAGAGGGAGAACCATTGTCATAAGTAGTGAACAACATGTACCTCCACAAGTATTACACATGATCACAAAAAAAGTAATAAAAAAATTACAAAAGTTTATGAAAAAACACAAAAAAGAAAAAATAAATAAATAAAAGAAAAAAAAAAGTAAAAAGAGAAAAAAGTGGTTGCCTTGGTGAAAACCTAGTAAACAAGCTTCTCGGCACCCAAAAATAATAATAACGAGAAAATATTTGTCCACAAGTGAAAACCTGGTAAACAAGCGCTTTGGGAAAGTACCATGGTGAAAACCTGGCAAATAGCCGCCACACATAGTAACTTGTTGCTCCAATATCTATCGTGATTCCACTTGATGTTCTATTTTCCTTTCCTGACCATATCTTTCACTTTGATTCATCCCTAGTGCCCTTTTATGGCATGCAACTGGTTGATAATCTTTTCCCTTTCCTTGGCACACCCAGTCTGTATATATCTTTGGCCTCTATATATAATTTGTGCTCTGTCTAGGGGCAGATTCATTGCAATGACTAAATTTGAATTTGAATTTGAACTCAAAAATAAGGAGAGAGAGGACCTATTATGTTAATCACAAAGTATAATCACACCATGCATGATAATGAGCCCCCAAAGGATAGGATAATAATGCCACATGATGTGGAGCACACCTATTTACCCAATGACAACCTTATATTTTTACATCAAGATTCAATTTTGACCTGCAATAGAAGCCACAAAAACAAAACCCTCAAATTACACCAAATATTCTCAAAAAGATTATCCAATGGTATTCAATGATCTTAGTACCATGTAAGATTTGGTTATGAATCTAGCCACCCAAGATCTAGCGGCCAAATGGAAAGCACAATAATGTTTTAAAGGGCTTCGAATCTACCCCTTTTATAGGATAAAATTATGGAAGCAATTATTGTTAATGTTGTAGTGTCAGTCAGATTAGAGATCAATTTGTTTTATGAGAATTAAATAAAACATTCATTGTGATTAATAATTATTCATATATATATATATATATATATA
>MU223519.1:3266139-3280908 GCA_018584345.1 Thuja plicata | reverse complement strand
GTGCATTAATAATTAATTCTTTTATTAATTATTAATGTGCAACCTAGCTTTTTTAGGCTTTAGGGTTTTGTTCACCTTTATAGGTTGAACCTTGTAATTCTTTTTTATTAATTCAGATTATAATTTCACTCTCACTTTCTGAGCAACTTCTGAGTTTTGCTTTTTCCTCCTTCTGCTTCTCTCTTGTAACAGGTTATTTGCATGCAGGTATTCTTGGCATTCTGTGGATTTGTATTTCTCAAATCCTACACTTACTTTCTCATTATCTTTGGATCTTTACCCCAAATTTTTAAGCTTCACCACAATACAGAATGAGAGCTCTAATACCAGTTTTTATTCCTAAGATTAGATTACTATGAGGGGGGGGTGAATCTAGAATCTACCAAATAATCCAATCCTTTAACCTCTTAAAATTTGAATCACCATTCACAAAATTAACCATATATTCAATAAATGAAAACCATAAACATTCAATTCCATCCATGCTGACACAAAGATTTATCTGGTGGAAACCCAAATAGGCAAAAAACCATGGTGGGAATTAGTACCCACTAAATGATGTACTCTTCTGAAGTACGTCCTGTAAGGTGCTTAACCATGTTAAGAGTTTACAACAACACTGTTAGGTGCTACCCGATTAAGGGATTTGCCTTAGGCCTAATAGAATTGTTGGAAAGTGGCTCATTCAAGAGTGTATAAGGGTTTTCATTTATGGAAATACTAAAATTATGTATGTTCACTTGGAGTGGAACACAGATTTGGTGCTAAGGTTTTGTAAAAATGACTAAGTCTAGGAAGAAGTTTACTGAGTACGGGACTATAGTTTTGGGAAGTGAGCACTATATATGATTAAATATGTCATGTGAGCTTAGAGGAAAGTATTTTGGGATATGGTAGAACTTTAGTTAAGCTTGTTTTAGTTTTAGAGTTCAGATATGAAAGTTACAAATGATTGAAGTCATGCAAAGATAGTGTAGCAACGAGACAAAATAGTTGAACAGTCATGATGATTGGAGTGTAATGTGGAATCTAATCATGATAAGTTGGATTTGGATTAGGTCTTACCCTAATTTTGATAATGTATGATCATCGACTTTATATTTGAGTTTTCGATAAGACTTTATCAGGTTTTGTGATGTATTTGGGAGCCCACTGAGTATGAGGTAAAGTATATATATTGAAAGGTTTTTGAGAAGCAAAGTATGGCTATTGTATGATCGGATGAATGGATACATTATGATTTTATAATTATATATAAGGTGATGCAAGCTACAACTAGAACTACTTAACCATAGTAGATGCTTGTATAATTTCATTTTGATAAAGCATTATAACAAAGACAAATTTCTTATTGTAAGAGCAACGTGCTCAGTGTATACCCCTAATAGGGTTTTGTATTACTTTAATAGGTAAATGTACTAATGTAATATTTGGTTCCTAATAGGGCTAGGTCTCCTAATAGGGACACAATACTTTTAGTGCATATTTGTGGGTATCATCCCCACCGGGGTTCTCCCTTGGCTAGGGTTCCCTCCTGAACAAAATAATGGTGTTATGAGTTGTGTATTTTATGTTCATTTCATTCCAATAATTATTTGGTTAAGTTGGAAATTGCTAAGTTTAATTTTAAAGTTTTTTAATATTGATTCACCCCCCCCCCCTCTCAGTATTACTTAATCCTAACAATTGGTATCAGAGCATTTGGCCCTTGGAGAGAAAGCCTAACAGCTTAAGGGAGATCAAGATGGATTCTAAAAGTTTGGAAGAGAACTTTGAAGAAACACTAGAAGAAATTGATAAGGCTAAAGATGAAAATGGTGATTTAAAATTTGAATTGAGAAGAGCAGAAGATTTCACCAAGAAACTCAAGGAACAGCTTGAACCTTCTAGAAATCAAAGATAATATCTTATGGATAAGATAAAAGAAGATTCAAATAATGATACATCAAATTAGTTCAAATAGCTTGAACAAGAAAAAGATGCATTGAAGCAGGAACATGAAACTACTTCTATTCAGATGGCTAAAGAAATTCAGAAAGAAAAAGACAAAAGAACCAAAGTTGAATAAATCCTAAAGAATGCAAATGTTTCGATGGAAAAAAATGCAGATTGAACTTGATGACTACAGAACCAAGTATCATGAAATAGAAAAATACAATCAACAACCTCTTTGATTCTCTGAATGTATTTATTAATGCTCTCATTTCCTTGTATCCTCATATTTTCCTTTCAAGCTATCAATCTTTGCCTTCTGCACATGTGGATCACCACCATGGATAGACCTCAACTTTTCCCACATCTCATTAGTAGTATCCAAGTCTTTGACATCAATAAACCATGCATTTGAAAGAGTACTAGAAATAGCTTCCATAGTAGCAGTAAGTTCTTATCTAACCTTCAATTTATCTACACTTATATTTCTCGAAGGGATAATATAATTATTAACCACATGATCCCAATACTGATCACCCGTACCTTTAAGATAGAGCTTCATTCAACCACACCAAACTGAGTAGTTTTCTCTTGTGAATTTAGGACCTTCCTTTCTCATTATCTTTGGATCTTTACCCCAATTTGTTAAGCTTCACCACAATAGAGAATGAGATCCCTGCTAACATTTTTTATTCCTAAGATTAGATTACTACAAGGGGGGTTAATCTAGAATCTACCAAATAATCCAATCCTTTAACCTCTTAAACTTTGAATCGCCATTCACAAAATTAACCATATATTCAATAAATGAAAACCATAAACATTTAATTTCATCCACGCTGACACAAATATTTATCTAGTGTAAACCCAAATAGGAAAAAAACCACAGTGGAGATTAGTACCCACTAAATGATGTACTCTTCTAAAGTACATCTTGTGAGGTGTTGAATCATGTTAAGAGTTTACAACAACACTGTTAGGTGCTACCCGATTAAGGGATTTGCCTTAGGCCTAATAGAATTTTTGGAAAGTGGCTCATTAAAGAGTGTATAAGGGTTTTAATTTATGTAAAAACTACAATTATGTATGGTCACTTGGAGTGGAACACAATTTTGGTGCTAAGGTTTTGGAAAAATGACTAAGTCCAGAAAGAAGTTTACTGGGTATGGGAGTACAGTTTTGGGAAGCGAGCACTATATATGATGAAATATGTCATGTGAGATTAAAGGAAGGTATTTTGGGATATGGTAGACCTTGAGTTAAGGTTTCTTGAGTTTTGGAGTTCAGATATGAAAGTTACAAGTGATTGAAGTCATGCGAAGACAGTGTAGCAGTGAGACAGAATAGTTGAATAGTCGTGATGATTGAAGGATGTAACGTGGAATCTAATAATGATAAGTTGGATTTGGATTAGGTATTACCCTAATTCTGGTAATATATGATCATCAACTTTGTATTTGAGTTTTGGATAAGACTTGATTAGGTTTTGTGATGTATTTGGGAGCCGACTGAGTATGAGGTAAAGTATATATATGGAAAGGTTTTTGAGAAGCGAAGTATGGATATTGTATGATCGGATGAATGGATACATTATGATGTTAGAATTATATATAAGGTGATGCAAGATACAACTATAACTACTTGCATATAAAATGCTTGTATAAGTTCATTTTGATAAACCATTATAACAAATGCAAATTTCTAATTGTAAGAGCAGCGTTCTCAGTGTGTACCCCTAATAGGGTTTTGTATTCCTTTAACAGGGAAATTTACTAATGTAATATTTGGTTCCTAATAGGGCTAGGTCTCCTAATAGGGACACAATAAATTTAGTGCATATTTTTGGGTATCATCCCCACCGGGGTTTTCCCTTGGCTAGGGTTCCCTCCTGAACAAAATCATGGTGTTGTGAGTTGTGTATTTTATGTTCGTTTCATTCCAATAATTATTTGGTTAAGTTGAAAATTGCTAAGTTTAATTTTAAAGTGTTTTAATATTGATTCACNTCCCCCCCCCCCCCCCCCCCCTCTTAGTATTACTTAATCCTAATAATTGGTATCAGAGCATTTGGCTCTTGGAGAGAAAGCCTAACAGCTTAAGGGAGATCAAGATGGATTCTGAAAGTTTGGAATAGAACTTTGAAGCAACACTAGAAGAACTTGATAAGGCTAAAGATGAAAATGGTGATTTAAACTTCAAATTGAGAAGAGCATAAGGTTTCATCAAGAAACTCAAGGAGAAACTTGAACCTTCTAGAAATCAAGGACAAGATCTTATGGATAAGATAAAAGAAGATTCAGATAATGATACATCAGATCAAGTCAAATAGCTTGAACAAGAAAAAGATGCATTGAAGCAGGAACATGAAACTACTTATATTCAGATGCTAAAGAAATTTAGAAAGAAAAAGATGAAAGAACCAAAGTTGAAGAAATCCTAAAGAATGCAAATGTTCCAATGGGAAAAATGTAGATTGAACTTGATGACTACAGAACCAAGTATCATGAAATAGAAAAATACAATCAAATGATAAAAGGAGAACTTGTTGAGGCTAAGAAACATATTGAAAAACTTCATATGAGAAGTGACAAGATTGATGAACGAAGAGAAAGACAGAAACCTAAAGGAGACATGATAGGATTTGGATTCAATGAAGCTGAATGTTCTAAGTCTCAAGAATAAATATCTAAAGAAAATCTAGATGAAGAATGACCTATACAAGAAGATCCTAGAAAGCATATCATACCTTTCAGACGTAGATGTTTTGGATGCAATAAAGTTGGTCACATGAAGAGAGATTGCAGAGGTAAAATTCCTTACAAACCCTTTTCTGGTTATTGTTTCAATTGCTAGGAATATGGACACAAGAAGAGAGAATGCAGGAAGACTGATTAGTCCTTATAGACACCCAAAAATGGGCAGGTGTCTTAGAATCATCCAAATCTGCAAATCTCAGCCAAATGCTTCAAAATCAAATCAAATGGATATTTATCAATCAAAGTGGACAAAATCAAGTTAAATCAAAGGATTAATTAATCATGACATCAAATAATCAAATATAAGCCTAAAAGGATCAATCAAAATTATATAATTGATTTTAATCAATTAATTGTATAGTTCTAATCAAAAATTAAATTGAACCTATTCATTCCTACATGGCCAATTTAATTAATTGATTGAATTAAATAATCCTTATATCTTTCAACATGATTCGAGAAACCAATGAGAATTGAGAACATAAAAGCACATGGATCACTCCTAAAATTGAATCTCAATCACTCATTTTCAACTTTGAATCTCAATCACTCAAATTTGTCCCTTTGTCTCAACCTTTGAGACAACCATTTAAATTTTCCCCCCATTTGAAACCATCTTAAAGCCTTTCACTCAACCAAGGCTTAATCATGATCAAGTAACTCTACCCCCTACCCTTGGGAATTTACTATAAATACAAGCCATTTTCAAGCATAAGTAATCCTAGAAAATTTGAATGCATAGCATCAAACCGATAGGCAATTTCATAGAAATCTTGAGAATTTTGAGAGTTTCAATATCAAATTGAGCATTATGGAGAGCATTTCATGAGCATTTGAATTCACAATTATCATCATTTTGAGAGAGAATTGAGCTAGATTAGGCATATTTTTGTATCAATTTCTCATTCTAGGATTGTCACTATTAGAGACTAAGGGTGAGAGCTTTACTAGCATACTAGTTAGAGAACCATGACATGTTTAGTGATTTAAATGCAATTCTTTAGTTTAAATTGTTTATGTTTTTCCATAGAATTGTAGATAAATAAATCAATCTCATGAAGGTGTATTAAATTCACAGACAGTCCTACACTATGAAAGATTACATTAGAGAATAAATGATAGCTAAGATCACATGTTACAAGTGCAATAACTTTTGGCACATTGCAAAGTATTGTAAGTTGCAGATTAATCAGAATAAATCATCTCCTACATGCTACAAATGTAACAATCAAGGAAATATAGCAAAGTTTTGTAGGTATAATGGATCTACAGGTAACAAAAGACCACCACCTATTGTTATAAAGAAAAATGTTGATGATGTTGGAAAATACATGGAAGATTTTGACAATCAATTCGTGAAAGAAAGTGGTAAAGTTTGGAAAGCTAAGGAGCCGAGTGAGCCTAAGGTTAAGGAAGACTCAATAGCTGCTACTGAACCTTCACCTGATGTCATTACACTAACCTAGAGGGCCAAGCATGGCCTTTGGGGGAGCTTTGGAGAAATACACAGAAAACTATCCATACCTAGTTTATGTGGAATAATTTTTTGCAAGCTTATGGAGAGTATGTATGATTGATATGAAATGCCTATCTAAGATTGCACAGATATACACACTATATCTTGTGATCTCCAGATTGATGATCGATTGGATCATTGTAGAGTTAAAATTATTGGGAAATGTGTTGTTCTTTTTCACAATGAAGTATAAGGGTAATCAAAAGAACTTATTTAACCATTATTCGAAGAGCAAATTTGAAGAAGAATTGTTTCGAAAGGACTAAAGAATCTAGGGCATTTGCGAGCTATTGAAGCACGAATTCATAGATTCAATGAAAAAAGGTATTTAGATTACTTGTGAGCATTTAAATATGGATACTCCTATGATTTTTTATGAAAATGAAAGGCCTAAATACAAATTCAAGAAGCATCTGTGTAAATAAACCAAGGACGACCCTAAAGGTGCATTTTCTCAAATGCCCTACAAAGTTCTACATGTCAAGGATATTAGGGCATATATCCATTGCAAGTATGAGTCTCTAGGATACTTTGAGATCTTCAAGGAAATGAAGGACACAATTAAAGAATATGGAAAATGGAAGGATGAGTTTGCTCATCTTGAGAATCTCATTTTGATGAAAATGACACAAATGCATGAATTTGACAAAGACGAATGGTTCAAGATCGTGTTGAGTAGAGTGCATGACCAATTCATTTGGATTGGTGAGCAACCTATAAATATTTGTAGTGAGTTGATCTGTGACATTACTGGTTTGGATAACTCTAGAGTCATCTCTGTAGGAAAGAAAAATACCAAGAAACAAGTGGAAACCCTAACCCACTCTAAATGGGATAAGCGAGTGATGACAGTAGTCGACATCTTCTACCAAGATGTTAGATTAGTTATGATGATATTGGGATACAAACATCATTATAGCAGCCGACCAAATTCAGTATCTACTGGTGTTATAATGATGGCATATAAGATGGTGAAGGAGAAAGTGAAGGATAACCTTTGCGAGGTTCTAGCACAACAATTCATGGAGAATGTAAGGCAAATTAAGAGAGACAAATCAAAGGCATTCAAATTTGGATCGTTGTTGATATATATGTATACAAATATTATGCATAAATTCTCTGGTATGCACCCAAGAGCTTGGAGAGATAATGAACCTACTGGAGTACAAGTATCAAATAGCTATAGAAGACAAAATAGTGACTGGGTAGGTGAAGAATTATTTGGTATGATTAAAATCTTGCAGAGACAAATGAAAGAAAGAAAAGGGATACTAGAGGAAATGGTAGATAAATACAAGGATACAATTTGTTTCATGGTTGAAACTGATTGTGTTTTCTTTGAGGCAGTAGACCCTAGAATAAAATGGTGTTACCCTATAGGGTATGAGGTTAGTTCAGAGATCTTAACAATGCAAGTTGAGTATATATTATCTTCAGAGATTGATCCATCAGAAGAGAGATGGGGTACTTATGAAGAAAAATATTCTAAGATTAGAGAGGAACAGACCAAAAAAGTTAGGAGAAAGAAAATTAAGAATGTTGTAGATGATCTAGTAGAGAAGGTTGGTATCTCTAGAGAAGAGATGAATTAAATAAGGAGAAATATGTCTATAACTGCATCTAGAGTGGAAAGCTCTACCCCTACAACTCTTCCACCTTTAGAAGTTGAGAATACTTCTATCCCTCTCCCTACTGTGGTAGAAATGCCTATGGAGACATCACAAATAGTGGAAAAAACAAAGACCCCTGCAAAGAGGACAAGGTCCTCCAAATAGAATTCACCTCCAAAGAGAAAAATAATTGAGGTACATAAGGGCAAGGAAGAAGAAGAGGAAGTTGAATAAAAGAAGGTAGAAGAGAAGTAAACATAGACCAGATAGCTATGGAAACCAAATCTAAAGATGATGGCAAAGAGAATCCTAGATCAAGAAAAACTCAATCAACTACCTAAATACTATGACAGGTATGACAAAAAGGATAAGACTCAAATTGAAGACTTTGTCATAGATCATATGTTTTCATTTAAGAGGAACCTAATTGAAATGGA
Organism: Thuja plicata; assembly: GCA_018584345.1. Lineage (NCBI taxonomy): Eukaryota > Viridiplantae > Streptophyta > Pinopsida > Cupressales > Cupressaceae > Thuja > Thuja plicata. Next base: position 3,272,657 of record MU223519.1, on the reverse strand, counting down.
AGGTAGTATCCCAAAGGAACTATTTGACAAATTGGAGATTAGGAAATAGTTAATACTAATTGAGGATGAACAGATCAGAGTGAAAGAAATATAGGACATTCTGCTAATCATATCTTATGATGAACATGAATGTTTTTTGAAATTAATGAAACCATTATTAAGAACTAAAGAAAGATTGATAAAGATAATGGGAAGGAAGTATGATGAGGTTATTGAGGACACACACAAGGCCATTGACAAAATATTGATGGAAACTAAACCTGAGAAATCCTCACCTCCTAAACCTAAGGCTACTAAGCCTAAATATATCCTAAGGGGAGAGTCATCCAAGCCTACAGTAATCAACATTGAATCACCTGAGGATGGAGAAGGTGATGGTCAGTTTGTTAGTACATTAAAGCAAACTAATTTCTTTGTTGCTAGTGTGTCTGTGACTTTAGACGCCTCACTGAATACTAATGACCCTTTTAAGGGGAACACTGATACTACACCTGATGTTGATAGAAGTGATGGAAAATATACACAGAAACCTACTAAGGAAGAGCCCTCTAACTGTGAACAACAACCAGACATTGTTGAGGCTGAGAAGTGTTGATGTTTATAGCTTCGATCAGATAAAATGATCTTAATGTTATGAGAAAATAAATAAATAATATATTAATATATATATGATAATAATGGTCATTATTAATATACATATTTAATATTATCTCCTTATAATATTAAATTAAATAAACATCATTGAGAATACAATATGATAATATTATTGTACATTATATGTGTATATTAATATATATAATAATAATGATATATATATATATATATACAATGTATATTATAATTGATTAAATAATACTATGTGATACTAATTAGTATCGGTCATATACATTGTCGTCGGTTTAATTAATACCGATTGATATCGGCTGACTTAACTACCAATCTAAATTGGTTATACAATTATACTGATTAATATCGGTTTCAATACTATGCAATACCAATATGAATCAGTTATAATACCGGTCAGATATTAAAAGCATCGATAGTGTATGACATCGAATGCAAAATTGATGGTATATTACTAAGTGTTAAAAGGAACATTGATTAAGTATTATCGGGTATTAACAAATGATTAAATCAAAAGGCATGGCATTATAGAGTCATGTCTCCTCAAGGAGACATGCCTCTATAATGACATGTCTCATAAGTATATATAGTAATTGGTTGTTTGATAAGAGATAAGTATATACAACAAACAATACAAGTCTCATTTATATAGCATGATATTGGATATTAAAATATATGTATATATATATGTTATTATATCAATAATAAATATATATTTATATATTGTGATTAAATACATTACATATATTAAGGTTATATAAGAAAATTAAAAGCTATATATTCTGATCTAAAATTTAACAAGAAGAAACATGAGATTAAGGTTGAATTAAAACAAGATACAATTTCACCTATTTCTTCAACCTTGTTGTTGGAAAGTGGTGAAAAAACATTGAATAATGATGTGGAGAGAATGGTCAAAGATAAGTTAATGAAGCTATCCTAGATAACATTTGCTAAATCAAAAGAGAGACCAGAGCAGAAAACTGACAAGAATTCAAGGGTACTGGAAAGTGCAGTTGATACTATCAACAAAATCCTACCTATACCTTTTACTTTCCAAGGAAAGGATACAACAGAGAACCTGAACACAACATTAGATGACTTTTATAGTTACTTTGAGTCTCTAGAGAAGATCACAGAAGAAAATGTTGAGAAGACCTTTTCGGTGAAGAAGATAAAGGAAGTATACAAGTCTATTGCATGGGACATGGGCACACTGGGCAATATTGTTTCTGAAGCGAAGGCTTGAGTGGCACATGGAAGTAAATTATATAGTTATTGTATAAATCCTATCAGACACCTTCAGAACATTGAGGAAATTATTGCACATGACATGAAGACACTATACAAGTTGGTACATAGTTGTGAGACCTCCTCACACATTGTTTTAGAGCTAGACAAAGAAGTCTCTAGACTGTTGGAAAAAATAAGTGTGTTGGAAACATAGAAAGAGAGAGTTATGGGAATATTTGGTGTGTTGAAGAGTTTGATCACTCCTAAGCTATCAATTCTTGAGATACACCTTTCTAACATGGAGAAAATAGCTAAGGCCCTCACAATGAACATGCCTACTAAGTTGAAGGGAGCAAAGACATCTTCATTTGCGCTAAATGGACTGATCAATGGGTCAGATTTTGTAAAGACTTGGACTGAAGAGGAAAAGATCTTGGAAAGATCTTTCTAAGATGTACTACACATGATCTAAGATTTTTGGTGAGCAGTTGTACAATTTTGCTATATATACTACATTTTTGTATACACCTTTGCCATTGATGTCAAAGGGGGAGTAGTAGATATGAAAAATTTATAAGAGGAAAGATAGAGAAGATAATTTGGGAGTAGTAGAAGAGATGTAGAAGAAATAATATGCATATAAAGTAGAGTATGTACTTAGTCATTATTTTGGTATTGAATACTTAGTCATTTTTCACTAACTGTTGCCATCAATGTGAAAGGGGGAGATTTTTGGAAAGTGGCTCATTCAATAGTGTATAATGGTTTTCATTTATAGAAACACTATAGTTATGTATGGTTTCTTGGAGTGGGACACAGTTTTGGTGCTAAGGTTTTGTTAAAATGACTAAGTCTAGGAAGTAGTTTACTGAGTACATGAGTACATTTTTGGGAAGAAAGCACTATATATGATGAAATATATCATGAAAGATTAGAGAAAGGTATTTTGGGATATGGCAGACCTTTAGCTAAGGTCACTTGATTTTTGGACTTCAGATATAAAAGTTACAAATGATTGAATGCATGCGAAGATAGTGTAGCAGCGAGACAAAGTAGTTGAATAGTCATGATGATTGAAGGAGTATAACATGGAATCAAATCATGCTAAGTTGGATTTGGCTTCAAGTTCTTACCCTAATTTTGGTAATGTATGATCACTGACTTTTTATTTGAGTTTTGGATAAGACTTGATCACGTTTTGTGATGTATTTGGGAGCTGACTGAGTATGAGGTAAAGTATATAGATGAAAAGGTTTTTGAGAAGCGGAGTATGGATATTGTATGATTGGATGAATGGATGCATTGTGATGTTAGAATCAGACAAAAGGTGATGCAAGATACAACTAGAACTACTTAAGCATAGAAGATGCTTGTATAATTTTATTTTGATAAAGTATTATAACAGAGACATATTTCTTATTGTAAGAGTAGTGTGCTCAGTGTATAACCCTAACAAGGTTTTTGCATTCCTTTAACAGGGAAATGTACTAATGTAATATTCAAATCCTAATAGGGCTAGGTCTCCTAACAGGGACATAATAATTTTCATGCATATTTGTGAGTATCATCCCCACCGGTATTTTCCCTTGGCCAGGGTTTCCTCATGAACAAAATCATGGTGTTATGAGTTGTGTATTTTATGTTCTTTTCATTTCAGTAATTATTTGGTTAAGTTGGAAATTGCTAAGTTTAATTTTAAAGTGTTGTAATACTGATTCACCCACCCTCTCAGTATTAATTAATCCTAACAAGAACCTTTACCCTTTTAAGAGTAGCCTTCTTAGAGGACTTTAAACACTAGTCAAAGTGTCACCTTGTTAGAGGATTTACAACAAAAATATGTTAGGATCTACCCTGTTAAGGGATTTAACCTGCTGCAATTATTAGAGAACAACATAAATAATGATTTGTTAAATAGCTCTACCTCTTCTTGATCATATCCATTGAAGCACACAATATCTTCTTATCACACTTAAATCTTCTCTGGCTTGATCACAACTCGCACTTTGCACCGCACTTGTGTTAACACGCGATCGACACATTTAACCTTCAAATTCATCTATTATATACTAAACTTTTAATTCCACTGCCTTGATCTAACCTTAAAATAGAATTTCAAAACATCCGACTCAAATCCAACATGCCACATACCAAAATTGAATACACAAAACATATTTCCAAGACCACATTGGCCAATACAATGATTTACATAGGATGTTGTGTCAAGGAGTCAAGCACATTTTGACCAAACACAAGCTTCCTCAAGAAACTTACCCATACACTAGCATCAAACAATTGATGCCAGATCATCACCTTCAATTATGAAAACATGTCACTAGATCATGACTGAATCAACAGACTTCATTAAAACCTCAACACTAATCACCGATAAAAGATTAATTCATTGTTTCTCAAGAACACAAACTCTATAACTTGATAACAACTTTATCTCTATTTACCAATCATTTAACCTTTGCACCAGTCACTCAAATTAGTTGCAATTGTAGCTGTAGCATCTAAACATTGTTGACCACCATATCCTGTGACTACATCACAAGATATAACAACAATTTGACAAGACATTTAAATCATTTATCACCTATCATTAAATATTCTAGCAATTTCTATGTTATACTTCAACCAATCACAACTTCCACATAAGATCACTATAGCTATAGTTGTACCTGCGTCTCCCATAAATATAGAAACCACTAAAACTCACTGTAACACTGTATTCAACATAACTATGCTTGACAACATACTAAGAACATAAAGTCAATATTTGACATCAATGACAACATAATATCTTATCAACTTGTAATCAAATCTATATCATGACATCTTAAAAACTCACTTATTATCACCACATCAAATATTCCAACACATGAGGTAATTTTACTCCTAATTGTGCTAATGTCATGAAATATCTCTACTTATCAGCCTCTAGGAATTTTCTAGGATTTTATGAAATTTGGCATCCTGTTGGGCTTATCTTACACGTTATTCTATTACTTGGACTCATCACTGTTATTTTCATCATAAAAATTAGCCGATATATTTTCATCCATGTTTGTTTATTTTTCTTGGGTTTCCTTTCTTTGTTGTTGGGGTGTTTTCTATAGTTGTGTTACCTCTTTTTCCTTAGGGTTTTGTTGTTGTTCAAATTGCAATGACCTAGTTCATGTTGGCATGAAGGTGATTTTTAATGAGCTCTAAGTTTATGTGAGAAATGTCATTTTCAATATGTTTGATTTTCTCTACAATTATAAATAGTATTTTCTATGAAGTGATGATTATGAATTTAAATTTTGGATGTTCAAAATGAAGTATGTATAAGATGATGGAACCTAATAGAAGAGATATATTTCTATGATGAAGGTTTTAAATTAGCTTTGATTTCTTAGGCTCTAGGTGAAGGATTTGGAATCCTTGACGATGGACCTTCAAAACCAAAGATTAATGGTGTTTTGACAATGCTATCATAATGACTTGATTTGATGAAACAATGATCAAATTGTTTAATAAGGGTGCATGTGAGAATACTTTTGGGATTGTGATAACTAACATGGATATAATTCTACAACGAGTTCTTGGATCAAATTTTAGATTTTGTGCTTGTTTGATGTTTTGTTTAGAAATGGATGAATTCTTATGATGTTTTGAGACCATAAAACACACAAAATAGATTCAAACACTTGTTTTTCCTAAGCTTTCTATAACATTTAGTGTATTTTCTTGAATGCTTGTAACAAGTTTGATATATGAAAACACTTCAAGTAAGTTACCTAGGAAATTTGGCTTCAATATATCATTTATAGGCTCGCATACTCAAAATAAATTCCAAACTTGATATTCCCAACCCTCATTCTCTATGTCCCTCCTTATATAAGAAATAATATCATGCAAAGATGATGAGAAAATTATGCATTTCAGCAGTGTTGAGCATTTTTTTTACACAATTCAACTTGCTAGGATCTCAAGATTCGATTCCCTCTCTTGAAAGAATAATAAAGTTATTCCCAAGGTCCTCCGGGGTTGGGTCACAACCTGCTTGGTTACTCAGTTGAAGATAAATGTGAATGTTCACAATGAGGCCTTTGCTGGTATGATTAAGACATCAAACTGCAAAATAACTATAGTACTTTTTGGTATTTTTTCGTTTTAACAAAGATTGGTGTTTGAAATAAAAATGCTATTTTGTATTTCAAGATTATTACTTTTAGATTTATGATAGAATTTAAAGGAGAAAGGTAACAAGAAATAAATAAAATTCCTGAAATGAAATCCTATGGGCATAAACTGTTGTAAACCCTTCCTTGTGAATTGAAAGATGGAGAGATTTGGAACAAACCCACAAGGTATAAATCAGTCAAAGTCACAATTCTATACCCAAAGGATGCAAGCATTTGGAGAGAAGATGAATTCACTTGTGCAAGATATTCAAAATCTATCAAATTGTGAAGCCACCTGTAGACACCTAAAATTGACCAGGTGTATCTCAAGCATTCAAAATTGCAAATCTCAACCAAATGCCTTAAAATCTCATCTCAATGCAAAACAAATGGATCAAAACAAATGGACATTTATCAAAACAAATGGAAAAAAATCAAATCAAATTAAAAGATCAAATAATCATGAAATCAAATAATTAAATTCAAGCC
>MU223519.1:3229667-3243579 GCA_018584345.1 Thuja plicata | reverse complement strand
GTGGGAGAGATGGAGGACGGGGGAGAGGTGATGATGGAGGTGATGATCCTGGTCCCAGGGGTGCTAGTGGTGGGGTTAGGGCTAGTGGTGGTAGGAGTGGGGGATGGACTAGTGCTCCTAGAGTTGGGTTGGGCACCATTCTAGAGGATGAGGAGACCATAGAGGAGGAGGCACCTTAGTTGGTGCAGAGAGTTTGCAGACGGACAACTGCCATTTTGGCTCCTAGAGAGGAGGATAGAGTTATTATGGAGGATGTTGATGTGGAGATTGGTGATATTGACGTGGAGGCTCTAGATGAGCAGAGTGCAGAGACAATTTCCTCTAGGGATAGTGGTAGCACTGGTAGCAGCTCAGGGGATAGTTTAGAGAGTGGTGATGATTATATGGTTTAGGAGGAGAGGAGTTGAGGGATTGGGGGACAGGATAGAGGAGGGAGACATGGACGTGGCTATGGGCGGTATGGATGATGATCCCTCAGAGGTAGATCACCTCACTCAGCAGGTGTAGGATCTTTAGGCCTGACTTGCCCTATCTGATGCACGTGCTACTTCTTTAGAGGCTTGGGTTACAACAGCCGAGTCTCGAGAGCGACAGGCTCATTCTGGGGTTCGTGCTTTCATTGATAGTGTATAGGATGTTTCACATAGAGATATTCTGGACAGGTATTATAGATCTGGGTGAGACACTCAGAGAGAGATTGATTACTAGAGATGCCATTATGAGGGTGTAGTTCCTGCAGCACAGAGGGTGCCTACTTACACAGCGTCGCAGAGATCCAGGAGGGCTCAGCATTCTCAGAGTAGTGGTGTTAGAGCTCCTAGGTCCTCTCATAGGACAGATTCTGACATGCCATCCCCTCATCCACCTCCTAGTGAGGGTGGGGGTAGCTCCTATTGACATTTGTACCATGTGCCATTTTTGTAGTGATTCCATTGTATATACTCTGAGTAGTACCATTTTTGTATCCCGACACACTGATATTTATTGATATACATGTTGATCACCTTCTTGATCAGACTTGCGACCCTTCATTATACTCAGATATTTTTATTTATATGAGATGCAGCTAGTGTTTTTGATATGATGTGCAATGGTTTACTTGCTATATGTATGATTTCTATATGTTGTTGGTGTTTTTAGATGATGAGATGTATATGCAATATGATTCTATTATGCAGACTCATGTATGGATGATTTACTTTTCCTATGATACTGACATGTCATGCAGGATGGTGTAAATGAAATGCATGTTTATATGAGATGCTTTATTGGATGCATGTGATTTTATGTTTATCATGTATGCAACTATCATGTTTTTTATCATTTTCTGATGTACTTTAATGGAATGAATGCAATCTATTATGCACAAAATATCTGAGTAATGTATTTGTTAGTTAGAAAGATGTTAGTTTGGAAAGATGCACTCTGAGATTGATCTGATAGAAAGGATGTTCTTTTTGCATTTTTGGATAGATATGATCTGATAGAAAGGATGAATGTCCCAAGTCGTTGCCCCTGTTTCCAATAATTGTCATCATTGCATCTTTTTTTGTATTTTCTGATATTTCAAAAGAGCATCGAATGATCCAGATCACATACCACCTGGATACCCCCATGACCTCTTGATAGCAGAAGGAGTAGAGAGATTGAATAGAAAGAGACCCATAGTGCACCCAAATATTGACCATCTGGGTTCAACTATGTTCCCTGTTTGAAAAGAAAGAGAGCCAAAAGCACCTAGATATTGACCATCTAGATACTGCTTCTCCTCTGATTTAATCTAAAACAAATAAACCAAGATAGAAATCCTATGCATCCAGAGTCCATCTGGATAACACACTGAGCTCTTGATTTCTGAAAGGGAAAGCCAAGCAAACAAGATACAACTCCTACGCCCCTAGAGTCCATCTAGATAGCATCGTGAGCTCTTCTTTGCAACATAAAGGGAAAGACCATAGAAACCAAGATGGAACTACAAAGCAACTTAGAGTCCATCAGAATATTGTTGCGATCTCTTGATTCTATAAAACCAAACAAGCAAAAATAAAAGAGAAGGAATGTCCAATTCTTTCCCAGGGTTAAGCTCAGATCGTGGAACTACGCGGCTGCCAGATAAGTGATAGTGCCTACCACATTTATCCTAAATCATCATGGCCCTAAAATCAAAGTGAACATTCAATAAACAGTAATCAGAATAAAATTAGTTATGATCTATCATAGCTACTCTCCTCACATGGTGGATCCTAGAGTAGCATAAGAACATAACCGCAAAATATAGACTGACATCTGACCGACTTGACTGACCTAGTCAACATTTTTGGATGGTTCCTTGATGCAGTTGGATTCTCTTGATTGGCTTGACTCTTTGGATAGGCTTGATTAGCTTGTTTTCTTTGATCGTGTTGGCAACGGATCAAGCTGTGTCAGATGGGTCAAATGCGTGTTCGCAAAGCTCATGATTGTGATAGTCTTGATTGATTTGATCATATTGGCAGTTGATCAAGCTGTGTTAGATGAGCCCAATGTTGGTTTGCAAAGCTCATGATTGTGACAATTGATAGATTGATTTGATCATTCTGGTAGCTGATCAAGCTATGTCAGATGGGCCCAATGCGTGTTCGCAAAGCTCATGATTGTGACAATTGATTGATTGGATGCTATGATCATGTTGGCAACTGATCGAGATATGTCAGATGGGCCCAATGCTGGTTTACAAAGCTTGTGATTGTGACATTTGATAGATTGGCTTGGTTTCTAGTTGCTTGTTGATAACCAAGTTGGTTTTATTGCTTGGGATTTTGCAAATTTTTCGAATGTTTTTTATGAAGATTTGATTTTCTCTTGATTTTGATCTTTTTAGGATTTTTGATGAATTTTCCAATTTTTAGGATTTTTTCATGACATTTAGAATTGCCCCCTAGTCTGGTGGACCAGTATTAACCATGGGTAAGTGCTTGGTGCTCAGAGGGGATTGTGCTTGTGGATATTGCTTTGGATAGTCAGTCTTGCCTTTGAAATCTGCTCAAGCTTTTGGGTTTCATTGATGGTGAAGTTCGATTCAAACACTTGGCGCCTATTTGCCAGGTTTTCACCAAGGTACCTACTCAATAGCACCTGATTGCCAGGTTTTCACTGAGAGAGAAATTTTGTTTCTCTTTACTTTTTTTGTTTTTTTGTTAATTTTTTTGTTGTTGCCAAGGCACCTGATTGCCAGGTTTTCACCAAGGTAACTTTTGTATTTTCTTGATTTTTTTGGTATTTTCTGAATATGTAGATAAGTGCCTTAACCATAAAGACCTCATGGGTAGAACCTCTTCAAGTGCATGCTTTTGATGTAGCTGGGGAGATGATCTCCTTCTAGTGTTGCTAGGATGAATGCCCCACTCTGAGTAGATTTGACAATGACAAATGGTCCTAGCCAGTTAGGCTTGAACTTTCCAAGTTTGACTTGCTCTGCTTGGTTCTTTTGATTTTCCATGAGTAAAACGTCTCCTACCTCAAATGTTTGTGGCTTCACCTTCTTATGATAGTTCCTTCTAAGGTGATTATGATAGCCTTGTAAGTGGTTGAAAGCATGTTGCCTTCTTTCATCTAGTAATTCTAGCTCACTGAGCCTTGCTACTCTGTAGTCTTCATTTGTGATCAGGTTCTTCATTGATATTCTTAGGGGTGGGATTTCCACTTTGAGGGGTAATACCGCCTCTAATCCATAGACTAGGGAGAAAGGAGTGGCTCCTGTAGGTGTTCTCACACTAGTTCTGTATGCCCATAATGTAGGACTAAGCTGTAAATGTCAGTCTCGCCCTGATTCGTTCACTATTTTCTTCAAGATCTTCAGGATTGTTTTGTTTGTAGCTTCAGCTTGGCCATTGCCTTGAGGATAATAAAAAGAAGAGAACCCTTGTTTGATATGGAACTGTTCACATAGCTCTTTAACATCCTTGTTCTAGAAAGGTGTACCATGATTTGTCAGGATTGTTTGAGGGATCCCGTATCGATAGATAATGTGGTTAAGTATGAACATTGCTATTTGCTTTCCAATGATGTAAGTGAGGGGAATTGCTTCTACCTACTTAGTGAAGTACTCCATTACTGCTATGATGTACTTGTGTCCATTTACAGAAGAAGGTGTTATCTTGCCCACTAGGTCAAATCCCCACATTGAAAATGGCAATGGTGATGTGATAGGATTTAGTTCCTGGGCTGGTGCATGGATGAGGTCTCCATGCATCTGGCACTGTCTACATCTTTGAACATGTTTGTGTGCATTTGTCTCTATTGTTGGCCAATAGTATCCCATATAGATGATCTTCTTAGCTAAGTTGTTGCCACCTTCGTGGGTTCTACATATTCCTTCATTTACCTTGTACAAAGCTTTCTGGGATTCCACAGAAGTGAGATATCGTAGTAATGTTCCATCTAGACTTCATCTATATAAAGTAGTTGAGAGGATGGTATACCTAGAGGCTTGGAAGATGAGGGACTTTCTCCGATTCCTAGACAAATTGGGAGGTAAGACATTATTTTAGAGATAATTATAGACATCTTGGTACCATGGGGATTCAGGACCAACAAGGAAACAAGTTGATTCTGTGATAGATGCCTGATGTGATGGCACTAGGAGTTTCTCCACTAGAAAATGGAATCTTGTTTCATTTCCTGGCATATCAATCAGTGATGCTATGGTAGCCATCACATCTGCAGCTTTGTTCTATGCTCGTGGTACTTGCTCGAAGAATATGTAATGGAACTTGGTGTGTACCTTTTCCATATGTGCCCTGTATGGTATGAGTTTCTCATCTTTGGTCATATAATCATTATTGACCTGGCTAATGATCAACTGTGAGTCTCCAAAGACCTTCAGGTTCTTGATTCTCCATTGGATTGCTATCTTTAGACCAATTACCAGTGCCTCATATTCTGCTATGTTATTGGTGCATGGGAAATTGAGTCTGAAAGACTTTGGAATTATATCATGATCTGGAGTGATAAGCACTATCCCTGCCCCCACACCATGGTTCGTACATGATCCATCAAAATAAAGTTGCCATACTTCGATTGCTAGTTGTAGTGTCATGATAGATTCATCAGGAAAGTCAGAAATAATAGGCTAATGGTCCTGGATAGGTGCCTCTGCTAGTTGATCTACAATCACTTGCCCTTTGATGGCCTTTCTATCTACGTACTCTATGTCAAACTCGCTCAAGATCATTACCCACTTCGCCAATCATCCAGTGAGCACTGCTTTGCTTAGTAGGTACTTCAGAGGATCAATATGTGTGATCAACTTTATTTGGTGGCTCAACATGTAGTGTCTCAGCTTCTGGGAGGTGAAGACAACTACGAGGAATGACTTCTCAATTGGCATATAGTTTAGCTCATATCCAACCAATGTCCTTCTTAGGTAATAGACAGCCCTCTCTTTACCTATGTCATCATGTTGTGCCAAGAGTACACCTAACACTAATTTCGTCATTGAGATATATAAAAGCAACGGTCTACCCTGTACTGGTGGTACCAATATAGGAGACTTAAGAAGGTAGTCTTTGAATATCTGGAATGCCTATTCGCATTTCTCTATCCATATGAATTTAATGTCTTTATGCAATAGATGTTGGAAAGGGTGGCGCTTGTCTACCAGTTGAGCTATGAAGCGTCTGATCGATTGTATCCTTCCTTGTAATCCTCGTAGTTGTCTCAGGTTTGATGGTGGAGGCATGTCCAATATTGCTTTGACCTTTGTTGGGTCCACTTCAATTCCTCTATGGGATACTATGAATCCCAGTAATTTTCTTGTTGTGACACTGAATGCACACTTCTTTGGGTTAAGACAGACTTTGAATTCCTGCATTCTGTCAAAGATGGGTCCCAAAACCTGTAGATGATCCTTTCAAAGTATGTATTTGGCTAGTATGTCATCCACATAGTCTTACATTGTCTTGTGGATGAGATCATGGAATATAGTTGTCATAGACCTTTGATATGTTGCTCCGACATTCTTTAGACCAAACGACATGACATTCCAACAATATGTTCCCCAAGGACATGTGAAAGTTTCTTGTGTTGGTCCTCTGGTGATCCTTATTTTATTGTAACCCAAAAATTCATCCATGAGGGATAGCATTTGATGTCCCACTGTTAGATCTACTATCATGTAAATGTTTGGTAGAGGAAAGTCATCTTTGGGACAAGCCACGTTGAGATCGCTGAAATCTGTGCAAATCCGTATTTGACCACTGTGTTTTGTAACTGGTACCAAATTAGATATACAGTCTGCATATGGTATGGGTCTTATGAATTTAGCATCTAGGAGTTTTTTCAACTCTACTTTCACTAGTAATGCAATGTGAGGATGCATCTTTCTTAGCTTCTGTTTGACAGGTTTAGCGTTGGGTAGCAATAGGAGATGATGTAATACTAACTCCGGATCCAACCCTAGCATATCTAAGTAGGACCATGCAAAATTGATCATCTGTGCCTTGAAGAAACTGATAAACTACTCTCTCTCCTCAGGAGTGAGTGATTTCGCCAGGTATATGTTCTTTGGGTTCTTGTCATCCCCCAAGTTAACTTCCTCTGTTTCTTCTGCTAGTAAGGCTGATTTCTCCTTTGTTAAGGGGAGGATCTCCTTCTTTCTATCTTCTAGCGCCTTAGTGAGGTTTTTTCTAGAAGATACGTCTTGTTTTAGCTTTTTATCATTCTTTTCTTTTTTCTTTTGTGGACTGGAAAGAGGAGCTTCCTCCCCGAAATATGCTGCTCTGTCTAGGTTAAAGGAGAAGCCTGCCTTGTGATCTCCTTATGGGATGCCTTCCCTCAGTCCCATGAAATGAGATATAGCCTCATCATTTTTTAATACATCTAGATCAGGTGGTCCTTGTTGATCCCACTCTATAATCTCAAGGTGTACAAGACAGACACTTTCACGACTGTTTGGCTCTGGTTGACTGAAAGGGACTGCTAATATGGTGCCTACAAAATTGGACTCTGATGTGGATGCACCACTTGAGGTCTGATGAATGATATTTTTGTCTATACAAGGTTGTTCGGTAATAGTCAGTTGGTCAAATAGGTCGGCTAGATTTATGATAATGTATGATCAAGGGGAATAATCTGGGATTGATGGTTTGGAGTCGTGAAGGGATTTCCACTCATACTCGTAGGAGTTAGTCTCTATAGAATGTTCATCTGATGTCTCACTTCCTTGGGTATCATCGATTGCTATGTGTAGGTTTATTAGGGATTGTGTAGTTCCCTCTTTGGCAGGCAACAACTGCGCTAATATGTTGCTTATCAGGACATGTTCTAAGTTGTGCCCCCGGTGCACCTTTGCTATTTGTTCCTGATTGACTTGAATGTCCTGTATCACAGGACTAGTGCTTTTTTGTCTATAGCCCAACCCTCTTATGTTTCTCTGAGTTGGTGGGATAGGCAATTCATATATGCCTTGTTGACTTGCCCCAGTCTGGTTGTACCATCGTACCCAAATCTTTGTATCATTGTGTAACCATTACCATAGTTTGACAAGGGTAGTGGTGGTCAGATTGTCTCGGGGTTATATTGGTATAACCAGGTATTGATGTCTTGTTCAAAAGGGTTTACTTCCACTATGTCTCCCCATCGGACAAAGGTTTTGGGTGGACATCTGAATAGAAAAGGCTACGGAGTTTCTGTTACAACAACCGGTTGTGGCATTCCATGAGTTCTTGGGCTTTGAGGCATGTGTGTGATAGTAAAAGCCTCTTCATATTTGTATTCACCACAACCCTTTTCTGTGATGGATATCTTGCCTTCTTTCTGTGTGATATCTTTAAGTTTTGAATCTGAAGAGGAAGGAATACTTGCATCCTGGTTAATGACTATCTTTCCTGCTGCTTGTGTGACATCCTTGGGATTCGAAGCTAAAGAGGATGGGATGCTTGCATCTTGGTTTGATGGTACCTAGTTATTAGTGCTGATTTGGACCACATTACAGTATTGGAACAGATTGGGATCTCCCTCTATGATGATCTCCTCTCCCTGGTGTGGGAATTTGATGTATTGATGGTATGTTGAGGGTACAGCTTGCATTTCATGTACCCAAGGTCTCCCTAGTAGCATGTTGTATTCCAACTCTAGGTCTAAGATTTGGAAGGGAGTATTTTTTATCACGGGACCAATACAGACAGGTAGAATGATAATACCTTTAGAGGATCTTTCCTCTTCATCATAAGCTCTGATATTTATCCTCCTTGTGACATCAATGCTTGATTCTGAATAACCCAGTTGCTTGATTAACTTTAGAGTACATATGTTTAACCCAACTCCACCATCAACAAGGACCCTACGGATAGCACTTTTATGGACCTGGACATGTAAGTGCAAAGGATCATTGTGTAGGGGTTTATGTGGCAGTACATCATGATCTGTGAATGTGGCATGTTTGTTAGCAGTTATATGGTTGACCATCATTTGGAAGCTTTCCGGTGTTATGTCCCTTGGGACAACTGCATTCTAAAGGGCTTGGTCAAGTGCCAGCTTATGCTGTAGAGATATGTGCAATAGGTCAAACATGGAGATCTGGGTAGGTGTGCGCTTTAGTTGGTCCACTATGCTTGTTTGTGGATCTAACTTTGCTATGGGATTTGCCTATGTGGTGGAAGAGGATGGTACTCCTTTCAAGATGACTTTGGCATGACGCATTGTTACAGCACATTTATTACCTTGGTCTCTGATAGTGATCGTAGCCACATGGCTATCGGAAGGATTAAGGCAATTGATAGTATTATCACTGTTACCATATGTATAGTTGACTTGTTTTGCTGGTCCACCAGACTCGAAAGATTTTCCCTTGTTGTGATCATGAAAGGTATCATTGTAAATAGTGTGATCAGTCATGCCTTTGGTTTGGGTATTGGTCACATCGATGGTCCCTGTGTCAATTAGGTCTTGGATAGCATATTTCAATCGGTAACAGTTGGATGTTTTATGTCCTTTTACCCGATGAAATTCACAAAATTCTTTGTCATTATACCACCTTGGATTATTTTCTTCTTGTTGAAAATCCCTGATTTCTGGGAGAGTGATAGTGTTTGATTGTATCAACTTGCATAAAGCTGATTCTATTGACTCTCCTAATGGTGTGAAATCTCATTGTTGGAATTAAACCGTGGTATGCGTTGATTCTGTTGTTGATTATTTGACACAACGACCGCTTGTACCAGAGAAGGTTGGTTTTGGATGTATGCTTGTTGAGTGGGCCCTGTGGGTTTCTGGTTGGCCATAGGTGCATTGTGCAGTGACACCTTGGGTAATGCGTAGTTAACTATCTTCACATTAATGACACCATCATTAGTGACATTCTTGTTTTTGTTCCACCACTTAGCTTTGTCTGTTGCATTTTTATTCATATTTGTTTGTGTGGGATCTGCACGGATTCCTCATTTGACCAAGTTCTACTCACAACAAACTCCTCTTTCGATGAGTTGTGTGAAGTTCAGAGCTAACTGTAGTTCTGTTGTGAATGACATGTTTGGGATTAGATTGTCAACAAACATGACTATCAAGTCTTGTTCGAGCACATCATATGTTATGTGGTTTTCCATATTCCTCCATCTCTGTAGGAATTTCACAAAAGACTCTCCATCTTTTGGTTTGATATCGCAAAGGTCCTTGATGCTGACCTTGTGCTCGATGTTATGATGGAAGTGAGCTTTGAACTTTTCAGCCAATTCACCCCAAGACTGAATGTTGTGGGGTAAATGCGAGAACCATTCCATTCCTGGTCCGGCCAAGCTTTGTGGGAATAGTCGCATTAAATATGTCTCATCATGGGCAACTTTGACACAACTAGCAAAGAATTCTTGGATATGTTCAATAGGGTTGGTATTGCCCCTATATTTGTCAAATTTTGGTACCGAGAAGTGATTTGGGAAGGGAGACATGTGAAGAGAATGGTCAAAGGGGTATGGGTATAAGTCCTCTATGGTATAGGATTTAGTTTGCCCCTGATTTTGCATATCCATCATTTGGGTTGGTATTGCTGCTGCTGAGGTTGGGATTGAAACTGGGGTTGTTGTTGTGGAGGTTGGATGGGTAACTAAAGTTGGGGTTGTTGTTGCAGAGGTTGTATGGGCAACTAAAGTTGGGTTGTTGTTTTAGGGGTTGGAATTGAGGCAACTGAAGCTGGGGTTGTTATTGTGGAGGTTGGATGGGCAACTGAAGTTGGGGTTGCTATTACAGGGGTTGGAATTGAGGCAACTAAAGCTGGGGTTGCTATTGCGGGGGTTGGATGGGAAACTGAAGCTGGGGTTTCTGTTGTGGGGTTGGATGGGCAAAGATGTAGCCTTGGTTGGGCCTTGACTGTAAGTCATTCCTGCCGAGATGGACCCTTGTGGGCATGAAGTTTTGATCCCATGACTAGTGTGAATTGACTGCAATAGTGGCATAGTTTCAAAATAGTTGGTGTTTGGTGGGATGGAAGGCATAGCATGAGAGATTGATTGTCCTGGCCATGAGACCAAAGGTGTAGGCATACTAGTGACCATGGGTGCACTTAGTTATGAGCCTGTCATGCTTTGAGTGGAAGATGTGCTGGCCTAGTTTGGGTCCACAGTTTGACCATATATAGTCTATGTCAATGTGGGTAATATCAGTGGTGGAAATATTTGTGACACAAGAGGTAGCATATGATGAGTTTGAGTAGTGTTTTGACCTGTGAGAGGGTTTTCGGGCCATATAGTCGATACACTGATTTTAGCGGGGAGTTTGACTCCCTTCTTTATTAGCATGGCTAAGTAACGTTTAGGGTTCCTCTCTACAACAGTGTCAACTACTTTCGTGAAGTAAGCATCTTGCTCCACATCTTCGAGTTCTTCCTCTATGATATCTTCAAAAAAATCTACCCCACGGGGTTGTTCAATGAATAGAGCGGGACTGGTATTCGCAAAGGGGTCATTCTCTTGCTCTATCTCCCAAGTAGGGAAACGGTTGATATATGACTCATCAGGTTGATTTCTAGCTTTAGACCTTGTGTAAGGTCCGTCATGAGGTGTTTAAGACATAGTGTGGTCCAAGTTTTGTAACTAAAACAAGTGATATAAAGCAAACAAGGAAGAAGATCCTTTTCTTGAGGAAGTCTGAGTTATGTTTTGGACAAAGGTAATTCTAAGGATAGATTTTGATATAAATTGATCTCAAAGTTGTGATGAAAAAAAGATAGGATTTGCAGACCTTTGCCTTGGACAAAGTCACTTTGAAAAAGATGATGATATTTGAAATGATGAGATCAAGGTATTTCGAGTTTGAGCTTTCGAACTAACAATGTTTTTGACAATAATCGTGTTTTTACAAAGAAAGGGTAATCTTTAATGTTTAGAGATTCACACAATGTTCTTCACATTTTCCTAGGATAGACACTAGTTTTGGACACCAAATGAAGAATTCTTTCAAGGTTTTAGGTCAAAATAGGAATATAGTATATCTGGTCAATTGCGGTACAATTTCATTGATTGCGATAAAATAACTGGTCGGTTGCAGTGGTTTATCACCAATTGCGGTAATAAACACAATGATTGTGGCAATAAACAAGTCAATTGCAGCAAACTTCCTTCAATTGTGGCATAATGCAGGCAATTGTGGTAAATGAGGAACAATCTAGAAAAGACTAGAGGATAAGTATCACTGCTTGATATTTTTGAATTTTTTGGAACAATACTTCTGATTTGCAAGATAGTTGACATTGACAACCCTAGAATTTAACATGTTTGACTCGTTTTGACAATTTGGGATGTTTTTGTTTTGTGTTTTCAGAAACTGATCAAAGAAACAAGCACAATAGACACTGTGTTTTGAAGAATGAAGACTAAAAATGTGTATGTTCTACAACTTTTTTCAAGTTGCAAGGTTATCACAAGGTCTCAACAATGAACAATCAGATTAATCTAGGTCAATGGCTTCAGAATACAATGTTATAGGCCCAATGCTTGAATGTCTGTTAGCTCACACAGCAATTGTCACGCTACTAGGACACAAAGATCCACGATGTAGGTGCCCGTGTTTTTGCCATTTCCACGTATTGTTGTTGTGAAGTGAAGATCTCTTTCACTACACAAATACTGTGGGACACATATGTTGGGAATCTTAGGGGGAAATTTTGCAACCCCTTGCACTATAATAAGGTATCTGTTCAGAGGTAAAATGGGTTGGCCTCTAATTAACCAAGGTTGTAGTAAGGGTCCGTGGTGTCTCTCTAATTGGTTTGTACATGTGTGACTCACTTAAGAGCCTAGTTGACCACGCTGGCTCCTTAGAGATATTCACCCAATCCAGAGTATTATCAACACGCCTTGCCTGAGCTTGACTAGATAAGATGAAACTTTGGTTCGCACCTTGTTTATATACCGATCGGAAGGATTACCGGTTTAAGGTCGTCCTCCAAGGAAGAAGTGCATTCCCCGGACAGGCCTTTCTAAAAAAGTAAAGGTTTGTAATCTAACAATTTGTGCAAGTGCACCCAAAACTCAAGACATAAGGTAAATCGATTTAACTCCAAATTTTGAAATGTGAACTAAGCTACACCACCATACAAGCACCAATGTTTAATTTTAAGCCCAAAAGTAGGTGTTGATTGCTCATTCAATTTTTATGCACCAAATTGACAGATTTTTTGCCTTGTTCAGTTTTAATCCCCATGTCAATTTTAAGCCCAAATCCAAAATATGAGATGTGATATGTTTTGCAAGCACTGTTCTTTTTAAACCCAAATCGACAAATGAATTCCTTTTAGTTTGCTTTGTTTAGACAGGTTATTACCAAAAAAAGATTATTTGCAAAATGAGAATATATGTAACTTTGAAATGATGAATGATGCTTACCAAAACTTACCCTTCTTTATCCTCGGTGATTTTGTCCAATCCTGCACAGAAAACCGAAAATATCAGTTTAGAAATAGATGGGCAGAAGACTTGGATCTGAAATGCAATTTTTTCTACGATTGCAGAAAAGTACTGGCAAGTGCGGGATATTTCTGTTGATTGTGGTAAAGCACTGTCAATTGCGGTGAAATGTTATTGATTGTGGCATGAATCAGGCAACTGCGGCCAAATTTTAGCAATTGTGGCCTGGATCAAGCAATTGTGGCAAAATACCAGAAGAAAGAAGACAAGAAATGGACAGAATAACTGTGAAAGCCTGCAATCAATTGCGGTATTAAACCAGTCGATTACGACATAGTTTCATCGATTGCGGTAAAATACCAGCAAATGCAAAATAATACAAATGTCAAAGAAAAGTCTGATTTTTAAATTCACGACCATATGGTCATGGTTAATCAATCCATTTCTTCATCTGCAAGAGATATTTGAGTTGTTTGATTCACGTCGGGTTCACCAAAATGTACGCCTCCTTTGAGCATCGATCCATGGTTCCCAAGCTTTCCAAAGGCAAGGGTCAGTAGCAAAGGTTTCACAAATGAATGTAAATCAAATACATAATGACTACTAAAACAAATACTAGAAACGTAATCAATAAAATGTTCAAGAAAGAGAAAGGAAAACAAATAAATGCAAATCCCACGATGCTTGAAGCTTCTATTGTTTCTCTCTACTCCTTCTGAAACGTTGTTCTTGATGCTCAGTATTGGCAGGGCAGCGTCTATGACTTGAGAAGCATCGAGAACTTGATAATTGAAATGTGTGTGTGTGTGATTGCAAGATGGCTTGAATGCTAGAACCAAACTGACAGAGTAATGGCGCACGAGAGCTTGAAATCCTAGATCCTTCAAATGGTTATGAAGGGTTTATTATATAAGAATTGGTGATGAAATGAACGGTTGAGATCAATCCTAGAGATAGGGAGATGAACGGTTGAGATCAAAAGGAACAAGAGAGGTCCTCAGTAAACTCCACCTCTTCATTTGGTAAAGAGGAGATAGAGT
>MU223519.1:3185573-3229544 GCA_018584345.1 Thuja plicata | reverse complement strand
TGGAGAGATGGGTGGAGTAACCCATGTGATCTGATTAGAGTTATCTCTTTGAAGATAAATGAATATTTAATTCATTTATTTAATTATTGTTTTCAACATGTGAGATAATTGAATTCTTTTTTATTTAGAATTACTTTATTTGATGAAATTAAATTAATTTAATTGGAAGAAATTAATTAGTAAGTTTAAATATTTGAATTTAAACTATAGGAAATTGAGTTTAATTGTTTAATTAATGGTAATTAATCAATTAAAGCTAATTAATTAAATAAAATTAATTATTTAATTAATTTTGGGAATCTGATTAGATGATTTGGGGAATGAATTTAGAAGAAAATAGATGATTAATTAATGATTAAAAAACCATTCATTAATAGATGAAAATTAGTGTTTTTAATGTAAAGTCGCAAGCCTATCCATTTTAGGGTGTCTACAAATACATATGATACATCATCAATGCTATATACAAATATCAGGAATCCCAATCTGTCTCACGGCCCAACAGGGGCACCTGATCCATCTCTAGCTATACCTGTGCCTGAACCCCCTACACCATTAGGATCCCTGTCACCTGCTCTATCATGTGTATTGGGAGGTGCATGACTCATGCTCACACTAGTCGATAACTGAGCCAGAGTAGTCAAAAACTATTGCAACATAGTAAAAACCTGATCCAATCGAGTTGTAACTGCAATCATCCTTGCCTATAAACCTTGAACATCCTGCACTAAACCATCCACAACAGGAGGAACTGGAGGTGCCTGTGATGCTTGGGGAGCCGTGTTAGAGTAGTCTTATTATAGCTAATAATTAAATCATTTAATTATTAGTCTATTATACTCTATGCTTAAGTTATACTTAGGCAGCTTATCATTCTTTAGGGTTTTCCCCTTTAGGATTTCGGTATCCTTTTATAAGGACTCGCCGCTTTTCATTTCATTAAGGAGATTGTATTATTGTATTCAGTTTGCTGATAATAGAGTTTTTTTCTTTCAACATGAATATCATGTCTCTGGCTTTTTGGCCACCATAGCTTTCTCTTCTTCTATTTGTTTCTTGCTTCTTCATGTGACAGTCTTGCATGCAAGTGTTCTTGGGATAATAAAGCATTTCCTATTTCTAACATGGTATCAGAGCCATCCTGCAGCTGACTGTTCTTGTTTTGTTGAAGCAAGCAGGGTTTGAAATTCTCCAGTCTTTTCTAGCATTTTTCATTGGTTCTAGGGGTCTTTGTTTTTTAGGGCACTTTGGACCAAAACCAACCTCACGGTTGCGTCCAGAAGGCCCAAAAACCTCAGAATCCATATAAGGCACATCTAATTTGGACACCGGAGCGTCTGGGAGAAAATTTTTGGCCTTCTAGGGCTGTACAGGCACAATTTTTGAGAAATTTTTTTTTAAAAAATCATTTTTTAAAAGATTTTTGTGCGCAGGCAGTGTTTTTTCAGCGCTCCGCCCAGTGGCCACTGCACCGCCCGCGTTCCCCCTGCGGCCACCGTGCCGCCCCCGGCCCCCGCCGCCCACGCTCCGCCTAGCGGCCACCGCGCCGCCCGCGTTCCCCTTGCGGCCACCGCACCACCCCCGCCCTCCGTGGCCCCCGCCGCTGGCCTCCGACCCCCACCGCCCGGCCACCACCGCGCTCTGCAGCCCGCGCCGCTCCACCCGGCGCCCACCGCCTCCGCTCTGCCCGGGCTGTTTAAGCCCCCGCGAGCCCTTTACTTAGGCGGTCGGTCATATCTCAAACCAGGGCCTCGGCCCCAGCCCCTGCGCGCGCCATGCGCCCGGGGGCCCATTTTTTTTAGCTCCTAGGGCTTAAAACTAGGTTTTTAGAGCTTTTTGAGCCCTTATCACCTTTTTCGCTCTATCTGGAGCATACGGAAGTCTTTTTTGGACTTTGTTATATCGTCAAAAAGCTCTTTCCGACTATGGTGATTAGGTCTTTGGGTTCTACCATTTTGACAGCATTTTTTGTTGTTGAAGTCTGATGTTTATTTTTTCCTTTCGGGAGCCATATCTGGCTCATCTAGACTCATTTTTTGGCAAACCAGATATCGTCGAAAAGCTGGTTCAGTGAACTATTCAGTTGCAGGGGTATTTTTTCCAGATTCTGCTCCAGGTCATCTCTCCTCCGAGTTTGACAGTTTTTTCACTCTGGCAGATTACTTGGGTTCTACAGGTCCTGGGATCTCTTCTCCTGTACTTCTGGCTCACTCCTGTTTCTGACTTCTAAGCTTGTTGCTTCTCTTCTGTTGAATCTTTTTTCTATAAACGCACTGTGATAAAGTGCCTACTTTTGCATTTCTGGGATCTTGTTCACCTTGTATGGTTTTTGTACCTGCACTCTGTTATAAAGTGCCATGGGGGGTTATGATGTTATGTCATTTTAGGCTCATCCACCTTTGTCAAGTGAGCGTACCTTCCATGACATTAGCCCATGTTATGTGTCGATGACACCGCCCTTTTTCCTGTATTTGTACTTCTGTTGCACTGTTGGTGTTCCTGGTTCTTTCTTCTGCAGATGTTTCTGGCATTGCATTTCAGTGTTCTTGTCACCTCTCCTAGTTCAGCATTATGGGGGGGTTCACTTGTTGGTTCTATTGCTTCTTGGTTCGATTGATCAGTTGTTAAGACATTGTCTTCTCTACCTGGTCATGCACTTCAGTGGGGGTTCCAGCAATCTCTTCTGATAGAGTTTTCAGCTACATGATTCAGAGTTGCTTCTTGCTCTTTCTTGTTCCTCTCTTTGGGACTTTCCCTAGATTGAAGGCTCAGTTTCCTTCATCTAGTTTATTTCTTGTACTTGGGTACCTGATCAGGCCTAGTTTCCGGGACCTATAGTTCCTTTCATGCATCTTGTTTTCATGCATCTTTTAGTCTTTAGTTGTTTTTGCTTCTCCCTAAGTTACACTTAAGGGGGGTGTTAGAGTAGTCTTATTATAGCTAATAATTAAATCATTTAATTATTAGTCTATTATACTCTATGCTTAAGTTATACTTAGGCAGCTTATCATTCTTTAGGGTTTTCCCCTTTAGGGTTTCGGTATCCTTTTATAAGGACTCACCACTTTTCATTTCATTAAGGAGATTGTATTATTGTATTCAGTTTGTTGATAATAGAGTTTTTTTCTTTCAACATGAATATCATGTCTCTGGCTTTTTGGCCACCATAGCTTTCTCTTATTCTGTCTATTTCTTGCTTCTTCATGTGACAGTCTTGCATGCAGGTGTTCTTGGGAGAATAGGGCATTTCCTATTTCTAACAAGCCGGTGGTGCTTGTGGCGCTAATGGTACCTGTGGTATCACCGGTGTCGTGCTACTATGTGGATCTACGTGTGGAATCTATCCATGCCCTGGAACATGTCTGGCCACTTGGACACATCTATGTCTATGTCTGGCCCAATCTGCACCAACTATCAAAGGAGCTTGACCCTGAGGTACCTGTACCCATGCTAGTCTCTGCCTAGGCTACCTAAATTTGCCACCTTGACCTCTAACATGTCCACCTCTCATCTGAGGTCCTGCCACTCTCTGTACCCAAGGATCCCTAGGTGCCCTCTGAACCCTGCATCTATGAGGTCTCCCACCATCATCCCCATCATCACCATCATCTACATCATCATCTAAGAGCTCATCTACATCAGGAATAGACTCTGTTGGATCAGTGAATCAAACAAAACAATGTCGCAGGAACCACTCACGACACTCAGCCGACATCCCTGCATCTGCCACTTGTGTCATCATATCCCAAATGGCATACCCTAGCTGATAAATCTAAAAATAGGCCAACCAATAGTCCACCTATGCTCCCCACATCGATCTCTTAGCCTGTATCCTGGCATAGAGTGTCATACCTTGCGGCATGTCCTGAACTCGATCGAACTGATGGAGTACTCTCCCAAAGCAAAATCTCTCAATAACTAATGGTGATTGGCCTATCATCCATCAAGGCAAAAACATATATGGAAGCTCATCATCATCCTCCCACCAAATCTCACACTGAAGATATGGCCTCCATACTACCTGATTTATGTCATCAATAGTACGTCTCCAAAATTTAACCTTGCCCAGATGATGCTGGACAACCATGCCATCATATAGAAATGCATACAGATATCTATGAACCCGCACTCATGCTAAAACTAGCCTCGTAATAGGGAGATGCTCCTAGGTCCACAACTGTAATACCACTGCACCTGCAGAAAGAGTTGCACTGTGCCGATAAACAACCTCATGAAGATCATGATATAACTGCGCTAAAACACAGGAGCCCCAATCTAATCTCCACAGATGTGCAATCAAGTCCTCTAATATCCGGCCCCATCCGACCATGAAACCATGACCTCTCCTATCTGGTAGAAGTAATCCACCAATCATAGCTCCTAACAACGCTGGTATAGTAGGAAACGAGGCAAATTGTGCCCAAGTAATGCAATCATCATCAGTGGTGTTATCTCCAAACACCCATCTGCATACACTACTATCATAAACTGAATCATAATACACCCGCTCTCCATGAGTCAGGATCCTCAATAATCTGCAAACATCCTCCAGCATGATAATCATCTTTCCAAGGGGTAAATAAAATGTATTATGGTCAGAGTGCCATCGCTCTGCCATAGCTATCAAAAGATCTCGGTTCAACTGAAATTGAGGGAGATCAAAAAGAAAACTAAGTCCACATGTCTCAATAGTACGTTGCTCAGGAGGCGTAAGCTCATCTACTAAATCAAATATCCAGGATGCTACACCTCGTGCCTGCAACTTACGGTAATGTTCCTACAGTTTGAAACAAAGTGAATCATGTTAGTCTTTCTCTTGGTGAACCATTCTATGTCAATCAAAACACATTAAATCTATCTTTGCTCTAACTTGAGCGTATCAACTTATTGCTCCTAACCTCTATATCATGAGACACAAGGATAATTTATAATCATTTTTAATCATATCTGATTGACCTATAAAACATTCATCACTATGAATTTTCTAATATCCTAAACACTACGTGACAATCTGGATGAACATTTTCTAGCTTGGAATCTAATTGAGTTATCTGGACGATCAATCGAATAGACTTCATCTATTCTCTATCTCAGTTTTCAAACTTCATGGTAGGCGGCACTTAACTTAGTGTACACGGCTTTTCCAGCCCCACAGCATTTAAATCATTAAACACGACACTTTACTACTCAGAGGCGGTGCTTTGCTAATCAGGCGGCCTTTTAACGGCCTACGCGGCTTTTTACAAATCATACGCGACCTTTAGAAACTAGGGTTTTTCAGGTGGCTCATTACTATTTAGGTTACAATTTTGCCCTAAATCCTACGTGGCTAAGGATTGCTCCTACGCGGATTTTTAACACGCGGAGGCAACTTTTCTATGCCCTATGCGACACTTTATCTATCCTACGTGGCATTTCACTAAATTTTATCTAGAAAGCATAAAAAACATGTATTAAATGTTATTTAAAGAGCAATAAATGTACTGAGGGAGTTCAAACTAATCAGCAGAGGCTCGTAGTCAGGAGATCTCTGATATCTGCATGCTCTCTTGAACCTATGCTCTCGAATGGGGACCAGCATCGTTGTCAATCGTCAGAGGCTCAGAACAAAATCTCAATAGTAAAAAGTGAAAATGAATAGTAAATTTGGGTTTTTCAACCTATTTAAGCTATTTTATCCTTTTTTTAGATTTTTGACCCAGTCAAACCAAATCTGCATATTCTACACACTGGGGCATTTGTTCAACATCTTTCAGCATCATTGTTTATCAGAAATGTAATCATCTTGGATCTATTCAATCAGCATTGTTCATCAAATTTTTCACACCTACGATCAATATGATTTCATTTCTGAGGGGGCATCATCATATCATCCAACTGGGATTCTGCATCATATCTTATATCAAATCCGGGGCATTAAAATTTTGAATATTATTAGGGTTTCATATCAGAGCATCATATCAGGGTTTCATATTAGGATTTCATATCAGGGTTTCATATCAGTTAATCAACTCATCAGTATCGAATCAATGATCAGGACAATCAAGCTTTCTTTGAATCAATGCGCTTCGCACATCAATTCAAAGAGGGGCATTTGTAGACACCTAAAATTGACTTGGTGTATCTCAAGCATTCAAAATTACAAATCTCAGCCAAATGCCTTAAAATCTCATCTCAGTGCAAAAAAAATGGACATTTATCAAAACAAATGGAAAAAAATCAAATCAAATAATTAAATTCAAGCCTAAAGGGATTAATCAAATTATGCAATTGATTTTTCAATTGTATAGTTCAAATCAAAAAGATCAAATCCAACCCATTCACCCTTCCATGGCTAAATTAATTAAATGATTGAGTTATTTAATTCTTAATATCTTTGAGACAACCAACCAACTTTCCCTCCATTTGAGAACACCTCAAAGCTTTTGACTTAACCAAACTTTGATCATGATCATCTCACTCTTACCCCTACCCTTGGGAAAATGCTATAAATACAAGCCATTTCCTTTGTGTTTGGGATCCAATAATTTCAAGAGAAAAAACATCCTTATTATAGGCATATGAAGAGCATTTGAGGGCTTTTGATCACATTTCAGCATTTAGTATATCATGTTTTAGGAGCATTTGTTCTTTTCTAACATATCTTGGAGCATTTTGAGCATTTTAAGCTAGATTTGAGCATTTTTTTATCATTCATTTTTCATTCTAGGATTGTCCTTGAGAGAGATTAAGCCTGAGAGCTCTCTTAACAAAGCTTAGATAGAGAACCATGAGATGATATAGATTTTTATCTTCAATTCTTAGATTAAATCATATTTTCTTTCCATAGAATTGTTATTATTAGTCTTAATTTCATGAAGGTGTTAATCTTAAACACACACCACCAAGATGTGTGCACCCATGAGACAAATTTATCACTAATCCCAATAGACTATCCCTTTCACGCTTTCATCACAACAAGGTAGATAGACAAAAACAAACTCCAACTAATGTAAACGCGAATTTGAAACACAACAAAACAAAAAGGCTCTTTGAAAATAATGAATAATGTATGCACGCATTCACCAAGTTTGCATAGATGGTAGCAATTAACACACTACAAATGAAGCACCAAATGTAGATCTTTATTGCATTAGGAATTCAACCCTATTACATTTCTTTTGAGTACAATTTATAGAGTTTTGATCTACAAACTTTGAATGCCAAAATTAGGGCATCAGAGAGTCTAAATTAATGAACATAAGTTAAAACTAGAACTTTACTGAAAGGAAACTACTGCTAACTGATACCAAACAACTTTCATGGATTTTAAATCCATTTATAATCAGTTTTTCCATGCAAGAGGATCAAACTCGTCAAGAAAATAAGAGAAAGAAGATGGGGTTTCTTCACATGCACTTGGAGTCTTCTTCTTGATTCTTGGAGTTCTTCCTTGGAATCTTCATCTGGGGGTTCTAATTGCGGTTGGAACTGATAGGGGACCCTTAGTGCTTCCAAACAAACTCAAGTTAGGCACCAATCTGATATGGATTTCAAATGCCATGCAAAAAGGTGATCTCATTGGAAACACTCAGAATTTCAGTCCCCGACCTCTACTCTGAAGTTTTTTAAGTACCAAAAAATTTCCAAGTGTCGAACTAAAATATTGGAGGCCTGAAAGTTTCGGCCCTTTTGGAGGCCGAAAGGATGAAGAATCCAAAAGGCCGAAATGTCTAGTAGGCCGAAAGGCTAAAAATTGGGGAGGTCGAAAGGATGAAAAAATGCATAGGCTAAGGGGGGCAAAAAGGACAAAAGGCCAAACTTTTGCCTTTGGAGAAAATTTTCTAAGTGTGGAAAAACTATCTTGCAAAATTATTGAATGAATCTAAGGCCTTAGTTGGGAAAGAATTTTGGATGGGCAGCTCTGAGCCTTTGTATTATCTCTTCAATTTCCTCATAGTCTATTTCTTAACTCTTTACCTTGCTGACCCTTAGTTCTTGCTTCTCTCTGAAGATGGTTAATTCAGAAGCAAAGAACTTAATCTCTTCTTCATGCTCAGACATTTTTGCATCTCTTCTTTTGAATAGAACATCTGGTGTAATGCCTCTTTGGTATTGATACGTCCCAGAATATCTCTAAATTATTGAACCACTTCTTTTGATGGTCGTAGGATATGTTTTCCTTCATTTCAGTATAAGTCAAGGCCTATCCCTGTGAAGAAAACATCTATCTCTTCCACCCATTCCAAGACCTCCTTCTATTTTTCCAGTATGTGGGCTTGACACTCTTCGTAGACCTTAATTACCTTTGCTATATGCTTGATCTAGGTCTCAAAGTTTTCTATCTCTTAGCCCTCATATATCTTCAATAATATCTGGAAGCATTGTTTCTTGATTACTTTTAGGTCTTGGAGGGCACCCTGCCATTTGCTTATCTCAGAATCTAAGCCACCTTCATTCTCTATAAAATCTATTAACTTTGTAGCTTCGATCAAGATGACCCTATAAGTTTTAAACACCAGTTTGATGACCCCTTCTCCATACTACTCAAAGTCATTTTTCCAATCTGCACTTGCTTGGATGAAGGAAGGGGTCAGGCCTACTGACGAATCTTGAGTGGCCCTCTTCTCTAATATGGCCTGTAATGAGGCCTCTGGGAAACTTGGATCAATGGGACCCACCATTTTGTGAATGAAATTCTTCAAATCCTCATTCTCCTTTGTTAAAGACTTTATGGTTTCCTCATCCTTTATCATGAATCCTAGAGCATACTTAATCCCTAAGGCTGCCAACGTTTTGCTCCTTTCCCTAGTGGGCTTACCCAAGTCTACTTCTTTGAATGTGTAATCTTTGGGGGTTGCTTGTGTCTAAGAAGTGCTAGTAGAAGGAATGACAACTTGTGCCTTCCAGCGACCCCTAGTGTCTTGGGTGACATAAGATATGGTTGATGTTGGTATGTTGGCCTGTGCCTGGTGAAAAGCTTGCCCCAAGGATGTCATGTTTGTATTTTCTCCTTCTTCCTCATCTATGTAAGTTCTCTTCCTCACCTGAATCTCTTTAGTAAACCAACTAGGTTTACTAAATGTGGTGAATGGATCATATGGGGAAAAATGGAGGAATGAAGGTAAGCTTTGGGATCCCGGGGTTACCTCTTCCTCTAACCCTTTATCATGTTCCCTTCCTTGTTCACCTTCCCCCTCATTCATTCCTTCTCCTTGTCCTTCTCCTTCTCCCCTTTCATCTTTTGCCTTTCCTTCTTCTATTGTCCTATCTTGTCCCTCCTTGTCTTGGAATTCATCCCCTGAGGAGCTTATCAACACTTCCACATTAAGACCGGTCATGGCCTCCAGTGTGGTTTTGAAAGGTGACACGACTTTTGTACTTACTAACCTGTGGGGGATCAGGATGGATCAAGGAAAAGGAACTGATGGTGGTGGAGTAGGTTTAGGAAGAGTTGCAATGGGAGGTGGGAAAGTAGTAATTGAAGGCAATGGAGTTGGTGTTGGAGTTGGGAGATATGGTGGTGGAGTAGGAATTGGAGGCGGGAGAGAAGCTGGTGGAACGAGAATGTGAGGCGATGGAGTAGAAGTAGAACTTTCTCCCACAACTTTATCCTCTCCTATGTTCAGAGCTACCTCTGTATCTTGAGTCTCAGGCCCTTGGCCGGAGCTAGAGCTTATCCCTATGATTGACATGTTTAGTGCAGGATTGGTGAATTGGGTCGGAGGTGGAGTGAGCGTCACCTAAGGATGGAAGAATGATGGAGCTCCCATTTCATACCCTATTGTAGAGCCTGGTGTGTCTTTCCCTTGGTTTTAAAATCCCCCTAGACCTTCAAAGTCATATATCTAGAACTCATATGAGCCTAAGGCATCCAGGGGATTGTCCTTCTCTTTAGGATATTCTATGTGTTTCCTAGAATTCTACGTTTCCTTCCTCCTCTGAGATCTTGTCCTTTTGATCAGAGGTACATCTTCTTTTTCTTTTGGCTCTTCTTGTACGGTTTCCTATTGTGGAGACACAAAGGTTCTCCTCCTTTTATATGTTTTCTTCCCCTTTTTGGTGGTAGGAGGAGATTGGCCAGAAGTGGATCGGCCTTCATCTGCCGGTGGAGCCTGTGATGACCCTACTAGAGGATCTATTTGTCGAGTCATTCTAGTTTTTGGAGCTTTATGCCTTGGATTTTGACTGTACTCTACCGCACATTCATGGCCATAAACTATGCTTGGCTTCTGCAGTGGTGCTTTCTTATACTTGGGCATGGTAGACTTCTCCCCGCGTTGGTTATCCGCCTTCTGGGATGGATCCATCAATGTCTTCACTGGGATTGGATCCATTTGTAAAGGATAAAAATGAGTGTATAGGGGTATATATTGAATGTGATGTGTTGATGGTGTGTGAGGAAGATAAGATGTTCCTTTTAACCTCAAATACATGAAGGAAGGATCCAAATTGATTAACCCCAAAGAAAGGATCAATGCGTAAATGAATCAATCGATTGGAAATGAGAATAAAGAGGAAAACCTTAGATTCTCATTTTATAGAAGAGAGTGTGTAATAGATTAGGAAGATTAAGAATTTAATTGAAATGAATTGAAGGAAAGTACTAACCTCAAAATGCAATAGATCTGAAGAATGCTATTTTTGGTTTTATGTACGGAGTTTCTGGAAATTCTACAACCGAACCTGGAAAAAAAACGCAGAGATGGAGAAAACCCATAAATCTCTTCTAGATCTTTCTTAGGTCTGAAAATGACCCAAAAATGAATGTAACCTTTGACCCAAAATGTCTGATTCTGGCCCAGAATTTCTGATTCTGACCTGCACAGTTTGATAGAAAATCTATTTTCGGATCTTGAAAGTTTGCCAAAAAGGGTATCCAGATTTGCACTCCAATTCGTTGTTCCAAACCTGTCCCTGCAAGAAAAATGGTTTGTTTGTTGGGGGGAAGGGGTTTGCCTTGGTCAAACCCTAGTTTTGGAATTAACCTTATAATTGAATTGAAATTGCATAAGTAAATGAACAAATTCACCTTGCTTGTATAGAAACCCTTATGGCAGATTCAAATTCGTAGATCCACAAATATGTATGCACCAAATGGATGTAGAATGTAGAATTTTAGATGTAGGATTTTTCAAATAAATTTCTTTTAGATATTCAACACCAATCTTGAATGGATCATGGAATAGGAAGAGGCTTGGAGGAATGTAGATGGAGAAATCTTCAACAAGAGGGCCCCATAGAGCTTGAATCCTTCAATGACCACCAATGGATATCCTTGATGAATTGAATGCTTGAATATCTTTAAATTCTTGAATGATTGAGAGTATATGCTTTCTTCAATAGATCATGCATAAATTTTGGATGGATGAAATTGCTTCTTGCATCTTAGCTTGCCTTTTTCAAGTCTTGGATGGTTGTTAGAGAAAATGAGAGGAGAAGGCTTCCTTATATACCAATCTAGGGCACAATCTTCTAGAGAGGCCTACATAGGAGAATTAAATTCCAATTAGACCTATATCCCTAGAAGTGGACCTATATTAAATATAATTTCAAGACTCATTTCCCCGAAGACCGAAACAGTCGACCTGAAAGTGGGAATTAAATCTTTTTGAAGCCCGACATCTGAAAACTCTGGAAACTTGAAATATGAACCCTAGGTCAAAATCAAGGTCAGGATCAAGGTCGACCTTGACCCAAAAAGGTCAATTTTGACCCCGAGGTCAAAAATATCAGGTTTGCAGTTTAGGATGCCAAAAATA
The DNA here is from genome assembly GCA_018584345.1 of Thuja plicata. NCBI lineage: Eukaryota > Viridiplantae > Streptophyta > Pinopsida > Cupressales > Cupressaceae > Thuja > Thuja plicata. Next base: position 3,217,803 of record MU223519.1, on the reverse strand, counting down.
GGCTGGAGAAAAGTGGGAAATGGGACAGAATAGGGGGAAAAACCAGATCCAAGTCAGAGACCCATTCAAGGCGCTTGACCTAACCCCAAACCACTTACTCGGAGGGATAAACCAGTCTACAATAGAAGTGCTTCCATTTTCTGACTATACATTTAGCCCCCACTTTAGCAAGAGTATGGACTTGATGCAAACTCTTGGTAAAGGAGATCGTGAAAAAAAAGAGAATCTTATTGAAATAAAAAGGGACAAAGGAATCCTCAAGCCCCTAGGGACTTAAGTTTTTATCAACCCTAAGATCATGATAAGAGAGATATCACCATTCAAAGAGAAAAAGAGAGAGGGTTTGATTACCTAGCCCAATGAGAACTTATGTCCCATTGTGAACCACACAAGGAAACAATGCAACTAGAAAGAGGGAGTTGAACCGCCTAGTGAATGTGGCTACTCACTAGTCAACCCATCAGGGAGATCCGGTCTTAAGGACACCTTCTGACCTTAAGGGATTAAAATATTGTAAATTGAAAATGGAGGGATCAAGAGATCCATATAAATTTAAACTGGAGGGATCAAGAGATCCTATAAAGTAAAAATCCATGCTTTAAGGATTAGTCTTTAATCCATAAAGGGAAAAAATTTTAAGTTTGAAAATGTTTTGAAAGTGCGTGTGTGCAAAAAGTGAGTAGAGCATATGCCCCCATGTTAAAGTCTTTGCTAACACTTTAACATGCGCAATGGCTTTAACAGAAACATAAACAACTCTATTGATTACATTTCCACTACGAGATGCCTCCAAACAAAGACAAATCAAGGGAAATACCACATAAACATACAAAGAACACATAAGGGATCTACCTATTGTGGGGTCAATATGATCATAAGATAATATATATATGTATGATATTATAACAAATGAATTGACATCATTCCCCAAAGAAAGAATAAATACAATCACAATGGACAAAAGAAAACGTAAGAGTTACGAAGAAGAGTCTTTTCGGACCACAACATGGAGACCAAAAAGAATCAGTGCTACCATGTCACAGATCTGAGCGGACTACACAAGGAAAACATTTACGAACAATAGCACTAGTAAAACATAACATGAAAACAACATATACAAGAATAGAGATACATATAGAGGAATTGTACAATAGGCTCGATTCCTTTATCACCTTGTACCAACAAAGTAACAAGGGTCATATAAAATAATCTTACAAACATTTAGAAAATACAATACGAGAGAAGCATAGTACAACATGCAAACACATAAAAGGCTACCATGAAGGACAAGCCTATCAAGCGCATTGCCTACTCTCCCTATCTTGGTTTATATCATTTAGGGAAGGTGGGCAACTCACAAGAGGGACTATATCCAACACAGTAGGAATAATAGCCAGTTCCAAACAAGGATCCTCTTGAGAATCATGATGTTCAATACTAGGTGTAATTATCAATTGAGTTGAAAGCATATGAGGTAAATCAGTATCAATATCGATGGTCTTATATTTATCACTAGGATCGATAGGATCATCAAGAGTATCTTCCTCATCAAGATTAATCGAAATAGAATCTAAGATGCAAATAGAATCATCATAATCATTCATCTTAACATCATTATTAACATTAAATTCCTCCAACACATTGTAAGGAAACTTAGGTGCGGAAACAGCTTCCTACGCTAATCTCTATAGGAAATTATTGTGCAAATTCTTTTCAATCCTTACAATTACAGATTCATTAACTACTTTAACAAAGATATTGCAACCACATACCATGCATACAGAAAATAGAGAATGACACAATGATATACCCTGGGGAAAACCTTTCGGTAAAAAACCCCAGCACTCCAAAACCTRCACAATGTATTGATCAAAAACTATTACAGTTACAATACACTTGCAATGCAAGTTCTTTCAGAAGATTTTGAAACCCTTGAAGACAAATCACGGCAGCATAAAACCGTTCCAACAATACACTCGCATCACTTATCTTTGCAACCCTAAAAAACGCTTATATCATGCGCTTCACTTTTTAGGGCTACTCCTAACGATAACCGTATTAGGGTTTTTTACCATTCTCCGAGAAAATAGGAAACCCAAAAAAAATTTCGGGGCGATGCCCCGAACCCCATGATTGGGGAAGAGTGTACAGTACTCACATTTATCAGTTGCCACATGTCTTCACCTGTCATTGAATCTTCCTAACATATCTCTTACGTGTCATAGGAATTCGTCATAACCGTTTTAGCCATGATCTCCTTACACACAATTCAAGATGCCGACACATCAACATTATTTGCAAGAAATACATTTTACAAAACAAATAATAAGAATAGGAATTATCCAAGGTTGAGACACCTTATTCCTAACACACATCAGGCGTAGGCTGGTCAAAAGAAGGTAAATAATTTTGATGAATAGAGACACGAGCCCTAGCATTATCCCGATGCTTCTTACGACATTCATTGGTAGATTTGTTACATTTTGTCTTGTTTGAAATATGTTGAGAACTAGGAGGAATAACAATGGGTTCCTTCATAGGTTATATAGGAGGATTAGTAGGATTCTCAGTAAGTGCACCACTAGGAACTTGATTAATAGAACTAGAAGCAATGGATAAAGGAGGTATGGAAGGAATGGGAAAAAGACCATGGTTAAGATCTATCTGAGGCATGCTTAACTCAACAATATTGCGATGTTTATAGACTTGATATGAACGAAAAAGGTTATCAGGTCAAGGAGGACATGAATTAGGTAATGAAGGCCAAAATAAATCAAGAGTAGCACAATCTCTGGGCTTAGAAGGTTGATACAAACTATGATTAATTGTTTTCACTTCTTCATTATGAATGAACTTAATACACTTATGAATAGGAGAAGCAATGACATGCATGGAAGTTAACCAAGGCAAACTAAATTTGACTTGAAACTGCTCAGAAGTAGGAACGATAATGAAGGTAGTATCTATAAATTTACCACAAATTTCAACAGGCAAGATAACAGAACCAAGTGAAGGATAGAGAAACCCATTACAAGTTTGTATCCATGCATCAAATGTATCATAACAATCACGTTGTCGGTTTTTCATAAAAAGGTTGTCCTCGGTAATGACATTTATTAAAGATGTGGGATCAACAAGACAACCAGACGTAGGTATCTTAGAAATCCTAGCATAAATATAAAGGGGACCATCAGGGGCCTTAATAGTCTCAGAATCATCAGAGGTTATTGAGAGTTCCCTAGGTCATTTATCCTTAGTTTGTTTCTGAGGTTTAGGTGGAACTTGAAGTTGAGATTGAAGTGGAGGAATTTGAAAAAGAGGTTGAGATTGAGGTTGAGGTTGGGGTGGAGATACAGGTTGAGACAAAACAACATGCTCCACATGATTGACAATATGATTGAGATCATCCATCTTTGAATCATAAACAATATCCACAGAAGATGGTTGAACAATAGTATTATTATCATGTGTAGGTAAAGGATTTGTATAAATTTGAAAGTTTTTATTAGGAGGAGAGATAGATTTGTTCCCACTATAATCAAAATTATCAACAAATAAAGCATTAGAATCAATGAAGTCTTGAACCTTATGCTTTAGACAATAACACTTCTCAATATCATGACCATTCTGACGGTGATATTAACAAAAAGCTTTGGGATGAAAGGATTTTTATGCCATCCTAGTAGGGAGAAGAGTTTGAATAGGAGGCAAGGTAATCATATTACCACTTAACAACCTACTCATAATAGAATGTAAAGATTCACAGAGAGGATTAAATGTACGATTCGTACGGAAAGCAGTGGATGCAGAAGTGACATTGTTGGATGCAACAACTTGATCATCGATTGCATTCGCCTATTTATTTATCTTGACATAGTTGTTAGGTTTTTGAAACTTATTAGGATTAGGATCAGCATCACTATTATCAACTAGAACATGAGCTATTGGAGTTTTGCTCTCAAATTGACTCAGTTGTAATTAATAATGATGAAGTGCTGCACAAAGTTGTTGAAAAGAGGTAAATTCAGTAAGCAGAATCTTATCTCTAATATCCTTTTGTAAATTTGAATAAACATATGCTAAATATAATTATCAGGAATAGGATAAGAAATCTGAGCATACAAATGCTTAAATCTACCAATAAAATCAATCAATTTTTCCTTAGTGTTTTGTTTACAATGCATTAAATTAGTTAAGGAAACATGCAGACCAATGTTATTTTGAAATTGCTGGATAAAAGTATTAGCAAGTTTAGGAAAAGAATCAATAGAATAAGGAGGTAAAGCACAATACCATTGCAAAGCCCTATCATGAAAAGTTCTAGAAAATAACTTAGCTAAAATCATATGGTCATGATCATAATCACTACAAAGGATTTGAAATGTTTTAACATGAGTAACAAGATCTCCCTTACCATTGTAATTCTCAAGATGAGGCATATCGGCTTGCTGAGGGACAGTAGCATGAATAATGTCTAAGGATAAAGGACTACCCATGTCACATGTAGGAATGCTAAGCTTAGATTGGGTTAAGGATGCAAGTTGTTCTTGTAAAGATGACACAGTTTGAGCCAAACTAATGATTTTGGAATCATTAGAAGAAATAGGTGGCATAGAAATATTAGGAACACTAGGAAAAGTGTAGGAAGTGGTAGGAATGGAAGACACAATCGATGGAACACTTTGAACCATAGTTGGAAGAGGATTGGAACAAGAAAAAGGAACGTTGTGGTAAGAAGGTTGTGAGGTAGGTAGAGACACCGATGGAACACTCACAGGAATAGATGGAATTGGAAGATATGTAGTCATCAAAGGAGGAGTGTAAGTAGGAATGATATGTAAAGGAATAGAAGAAGGTTCCCCACTAGTGACAGGAGGAGTGAATCCTAGATCTTGAGCCTCTTGAGATAAAGGTTTAACATTCAAATGCACAAGATGAGTGATACCACACAAGAGATTAGAACCTTGATTACTATCACAAAGGAATTTCTTAAGAGCCTCTATAGCTTGGATAGAATCTTGATTATGGTTTCCTTGAATAAGCCAATTTCCTATTTTATCAAGTTTGGTTGAAAGTTTTGGACTTTTTCAGGAGCAACTCTTAAAGCATCATCCTCAGCATGAGATGAGTGAGAAGAGTTATGCTCTGTAGAAGGATTGGAATCATGAGTGGTCAAATTGTCATCCAGGATACTAAGGAAAGGAGAGGAAGACTCAGGATCAAAGGAACCCATAAGTCTATGGCTTCTTCTAACTGGGATACTATAAGTAGGACTAGAAGTAGTAAAGCTCATGCACCAATGCAATGCAAATGAACTAATTTAGGAAACACAATATTTTGATTTTAATTTTTGAAATGTAAATGCAAGAACATAAAATAAAGCTAATCTAATATGCATGCAAGATCTAACATAAAAATGTAAATCTAACACCAAAAAGAAAGAGTTGTCTATCACAGGTTCACCAAAATGTAAAGGATAAAAATGAGTGTATATGGGTGTATATTGAATGTGATGTGTTGATGGTGGGTGAGGAAGATAAGATGTTCCTTTTAACCTCAAATACACAAAGGAAGGATCCAAATTGATTAACCCCAAAGAAAGGATCAATGCGTAAATGAATCAATCAATTGGAAATGGGAATAAAGCGGAAAACCTTAGATTCCTATTTTATAGAAGAGAGTTTGTAATAGATTTAGGAAGATTAAGACTTTAATTGAAATGAATTGACGGAAATTACTAACCTCAAAATGCAACAAATCTGAAGAATGTTATTCTTAGGTCTCTGTATTGAGTTTCTAGAAATTCTGCAACCGGGTCTGGAACAAAAACGTAGAGATGGAGAAAACCTAGAAATCTTTTTCCAGATATGGATCAGGTCCAATTCTGACCAAAATTGTCTGATTATAACCTATAATTTCTAATTTTGACCTGCACAGTCTGACAGAAAATCTATTTCCGGATCTTGAAAGTTTGTCAAAAAGGGTATTCGGATCTGCACTCCAATTCATTGTTATGAATTTGTCCCTACAAGAAAAATGATTTGTTTGTTTGGGGGAAGGGGTTTGCCTTGGTCAAACCCTGATTTTGGAATTAACTTTATAATTGAATTGAAATTGCATAAGTAAACAAAGTAAATGAACAAATTCATCTTGCTTGTATAGAAACCCTTGTGGTGGATTCGAATCTATGGATCCACAAATATGAATGCACCAAATGGATGTAGAATGTAGAATGTCAAATTTAGGATGTCTCAAATCAATTTCTTTTAGATATTCAACACCAATCTTGAATGGATCTTGGAATAGGAAGAGGCTTGGAGGAATGTGGATGGAGAAATCTTCAACAAGAGGGCTCCATAGAGCTTGAAACCTTCAATGGCTACCAATGGATCTCCTTGATGAATTGAATGCTTGAATGTCTTTGAATGCTTGAATGCTTGAGATTAGATGCTTGCTTCAATAGATAATGCATAGAGTTTGGATGGATGAAATTGCTTCTTGCATCTTAGCTTGCCTTTTTAATGTCTTGGATGGTTGTTAGAGAAAATGAGAGGAGAAGGCTTCCGTATATACCAATCTAGGGCACAATCTTCTAGAGAGGCCTACAAAGGATAATTAAATTCCACTTAGACTTCTATCCCTAGAATTGGGCCTATATTAAATAATTTCAAGAGTCATTGCCCCAAACACCAAAACAACCGACCCAAAAGCAGGAATTAAATCTTTTTGAAGCCCGACATCCAGAAACTTTGGAAACTTGAAATCTGGACCTTGGGTCAGAATCGAGGTCAATTCTAACCTAGGTCAAGGTCGAGGTCAACCTTGGTCTAGGTCAGGGTTGAGGTCAAAATTGACCCAGAAAGGCTGATTTTGACCATGAGGTTAAAAATCTCAGGTTTGCAGTTTAGGATGCCAGAAATAGACTAGAGAAAAGTGGGAAATGGGACACAACATGGGGAAAAGATAGATCCAAGTCAAAGACCCATTCAAGGTGCTTGAAATGACCCCAAATCACTTACTCAGAGGGATAAACTAATCTACAATGGAAGTGCTTGCATTTTCTGACTATACACCATCTTATAAGGCCTTTTGTTCCATGTTTTAGTCATTCGGAGCATATGCCTAGCTCAGAACTGAAAGTCATCATTCTCATCCTTATCCATTTCTACATTCATGATGGCCCTGTTGTATATTTTATTTGTAATGTAAATGGCCTCCATCACCCTATCTGAATCATGTTCCCAAACCTTTGGGGGAATTGGGGTCTTCAAAGTTTCCTATGCAAGGGTAAGGGACATCCTGCAGTAGTCCCTAATTCTAACCTCATGATCATCCACATAGTTCATTCAGTGGTCTTCAAGATGGGGTTCGTGAATATAGAATCTGCCAATAATGTGGTTGTATGTACCTATTGGATCAAACCTTGGCTGGACCATTTTGTAAAGTTGAAGCAGGCACTCATCCCACTCAAAATCTAAGGATTTGCAGACATTCATGTCTTGTAGAGTGTATGGGCCCAGAGAAATAGGGAAATACCAATGGTGCTTCTTCTTGTGTTTTATATGTTCATAGGCATCTGCTAGCTGCCTGGCCATTTCTAGAGTGATTACCCAATCAAATGGATACATGGGAAACTTCTTTGGCTTCAAAGTTGATCATGCTACCCGAATGTATGTGAATGTTCTAAATTGTATATAATAGGCCCCAATGGCCCTCACCTTGGCAGTTGATTCTTCTGACATCCTCTTCACAAAATCACCTTCAATGGATCATATGATTGTGAAGATGAAGGGATCATTGACTATCATGTAGTTAGGGCTATACTCTGGCATATTTTCCCTTCTCATTAGCTATGGATATACAATGTTGGGCCATGCATTTGGATCATTTATGTTCCCCCTCTTAATGAGCTCTGGGTAGTATGCCCGTGTTGCTAATAAGTACACTATGTAGGTACTCATAAAATTTGGGATTGTGTTTTACTGCAATCAATTTTTCATCCAACCTGTCACTAATGATGGTGCCCCAATCGAACCTGGCCTTACGGTCGTTGATCTTATCTATTAGGAGGAACATCCAATTCTCAAGCTAGATGGATTAAGGTAGTCCATACACTCATCTTAGTAGTATTACTGCTACTTGGATGTCATCTTTCATGTACCCCCTCTTGAGGTGTATCTTATCCAGTTTGTATTTGGGGAGAGGTTGCTAGAGGAAGTTTTTATTGAAAATATCATATGCCTCTTCTCCTTTGTTGATGAACCATCAAAGGCCCTTTTCAACGAAGAAGTCCTAGAACTTGTTTATGCCTTTATGAAGGTGGAAGACCTCTTCTATGATATATGGTCTTATGTCTAGTACCACATGTCCCTTTGTGTATTGGACCACCCTTTCATCTGAACTGTAGTGGTTTTCCAAGGTCATGATTAGCTTAGATGATGAGACAAAAACTAGGTGGGCAGCTTTGTTGATGAGGCTTGGTAGAACTAGTGAGGTGCAGTCCTCGGATCTCCCTGTTGGTTGGGAACATCTTGTCAGGAACTGATCCCAGTCTAATTTCCCGATGTTAGTATCGGTGATCTCAATGTGCCTGTTCCCAATCTTCGAAGGGGGTTATTCACCTTGTATAGGTACTTCATTGGTGACATCGTCTGTTTCTCAAGCATTCCTGCAAGGAAGATGAAAGTATCAGTTTTTTATTGAAAAGGAAATTAAAAAGTAGGAGAAAAGATTAATCTAGGAAAATAGACACAGAAAGCTCCTCAGAGAGCCAAAAATGTAGATTTCCCACTTTCATCCTTTTCAGGATTTTGGATGTCGAAAACTGGGTTGGGGTCTGAAAGTGTGAAAAGAAAAAATGATGAGGAACAACCCTTTTAGGCTTTCAGGGTGCAAAAGTCTGAATGGGATCTCACACTCTAAAAGTCTTAAATTTGCAGAGGGATGACGCTTTGGTAGTTCATACTTATCAATGTTTTGTATGTTTTGGAGGTCTGAAATGCCAAAAAGGCCGAAAGCGTGAAAGACACTTGGGCGATAAAATGGACCCGACCCAATTGTGGGCCTTTTGGAGGCCAAAAACCTGCAACAAAGGTCACGACAGGGAAAACCCTAGGGACAAATGAAAAAGAAGAAGAGGAAAATAAAGACTGACAAGGCAAGAAGGGGTCTCTCCCACAAGCCCAAGGGCGCAAAAACCCTAAGGACTAGGTGGGGGGAGGTGCACTGGACTAGATAGACACCAAAGATGCAAAAACCCTTAAACCTAAATAGTGAAGAAAGAAAACCACTAGGCAGGGAGAAAAAAACCTACCTCTCGAGAACTAGGAGTGGAGAACGAAGGAAAGAGAGGCCAAAGGTGCAGAGTAATCAGCCACGAGGAGAGAGGATGATGAAATGATGAAGTCGCAGGGAGCACAAAAGATGCGGGAGGAAAAAATGCAAAGTGAGGAAACTTTAGGGCTTCAAGCCCTTATATAGCCCATGGAGGATGTTAGTACCTTTCAGTGTTTCGAGGTCCAAAACTTTGAAAGATCTGAAGGTTCGGTCCTTCAGTGTTTTCAGAGGTTGAAAAAACCAAAAGGGATGATCTTTAGCCTTTCAGCCATTTCAGAATTTTGGAGGACTCTAGGTCCTCCGAAATGCCAAAAACGTGTCTTGACTTGGATCAACAGGCCTATAATGAGACCCACTTGTGAGGAACTTGAAAAGGGGGGGCTGACTCAAAAGACAAAAAGACAAAAAAAGAAGGGGGGTCCCCATGGTCAGAGGACCAAAATGGGGTATGTGTTGTGGACCCACAACAAATAGCCTAGAAAAAAGGAGGAATGACCAAGGCATTTCTTCATCATTAAGACTTTTCTGGATTATAACTTTGCAGTTGAACAAAAATCAAGAGATGTCCATGTTGATGATCTTTCAATGACTTCCATTTTTTAATTTTTCTGTTGGTTTCCTAGTGTGTGCTCACATGTGTTCATTTCTTAACCTTTGATTGTGGTAACCAGAATTTTTGCCAGTTGTTCCCAACCTTCTCCACGTAGACCATGGCTTACCAGAAAGAGCTTTTCTATCAATCAGGTGTTCATAGCCCCAACAAAGTTTTCCCCAAATCTCAAGTATAACCTTTCTCTACTATCGGTTGGGTGTTCATAGCCCCAGTAGAGGTCAGCATAGTCACCCTAGTCTATTCTGTCTGCTAGGCTGTAGCTTTTTCTTGAGAGTTATGTTCTTTGGACAATCGTTCTTATTTTCTTTCGAGTGCATGAAATGTATCAATATTTGGATGTATGTGTATCCCATGTGTTCAGGTCCATACTTTCTTCTTTGATTGATCAAAGCAGTGATTAGGCTGTGCCACCCAAATTTTACACTTGTGACCTCTTCGGGCAACTTTTCTTTTGTGTTCTTTCTTCTCTTTCTTCAGCTATTTCTTTCTTTTGTTATTGCCTTCACATTCATTTAGACTTGGGTTCTAGCATCATGGGTACCCAAATCCACGCACTAATGTTGGTTGCAATTGAAAAAATTTCAAGAAACCAACGTTCTTGGTTGTCGTTTCTTAATGTGTTTTGGTGATTGGGATGATCAAACTTTCAACCGCTTCCTATTTGCCAATGATAGATGTCACCACTTTGTCTTTTGTAGTGTTCTCTGCGTTGTATGTTGCCTTGGAGAATTTGACTAAGAAATACCTCTGCTCCTACTTAGGAACCACTTGTAATGAATCCAAGACACACTTGACCCAAAGCAAAATGAGCCCCCAAAAAAAGGAGGAATGACCACGGACAGAAAAAAGGATTGACGATGAGGACAACAAAAGAAGGAAAGAAAACAAAGAAAGAAAAAAGGACTATGATACAAGGGATGGAAGGCAGTCCCTCTTAGAATTCAAAGTAATGTTTGAGGAATTTCCCATTGACTAGAAATGGGGTCAACTCTCGATTTAAGGTGTTGATCATACAAGTGTTCTCCCCCAAGATCTTTGATATCTAATAAGGGCCTGTCCACAATTTTTGGAATTTAGTGTGGTTTTCAAACTTTTCTTTTGCCTTATCCCACATGACAACAAGGTCAGAGATCCTGAAGGCTTTAATGGTGGCTCTCTTGTTGAACAACCTCTTGACTACAGCTCGGTGCTTTGATACATGCTTCAGAGCCAATTTTTGTTTCTCCTCCAGGTTGAGAAGATTCATGAGCCTGACTTGTACTCGATCTTCGCCTCCCACATACAGGTCCATAAATCTCAAAATTGGGATTTTCAATTTTATAGGGAAGACCGATTGCAAGCCATAGACCAGTTGGTATGGGACATCCCCAAGGCATTCTTGATCCTCACCCAGTCGGTCCATATGACATACTTTAGTTGTGTGTGTCAATCCTGGGGATTGTCATATAGGAGATGTTTGATCATTGTCGTCAAGTTTTTGTTGGTAGACTCTGCTATGACACTACCTTGTGGATAGTAATTTTAGGAGAATTTGAGGATTACCTAATTTTCAAAGGCCCATTGCATGAGCGAGGCAGAGGAGAAAGAGGGAGAATTGTCACATACCAGATAAAATGGCATTCCAAACCTAGTTATGATGCGCTCCTCCAAGAACTTGGTTACGACCTCCATGGTGCAATTATTCAGTGCTTGGGCCTCTGTCCAACATGTACAGTAATTGGTGGCTGTCAGAATAAACTTGTGTCCTACAGACGAAGGTGGGTTAATCACTCCAACAAAATCTAAGCCCCATTGGGTGAATGTACGTACCTCATATACCGACTGTAAGGGAATTGCTGGATTTCTCTCTCGAGTTGCGCTTGTTTGGCAAGTGTGGCATGATCCCATGTGTTCACCAGTGTCTTTAAATATTGTTGGCCAGAAATATCATGCTCTCAGGATTTGGTGAGTAGTTGCCTCAATTGAACCATGCCCTGTCCCATATTTGTCATGAAAATCTTCTAGGACTTGTTTTTCTTCCAGCCTATCCAGACACTTGAGATACAAACCCTCATTATTGCATTTATACAACTGGTCATTTTTCAGCATGTAGGAGTTTCTTTTATTTTTAGAGCTCTTCTCTATGAACCATTCATCCCCTCTGGGAAGCGATTCTACAACAAGTAGTAAACTATGTCTTGATACCATATATCAGTAATCACATCTTGATCGGTGTAGGTTTGGCGTACTAGACCTTCTTCAAATTCAAAGATCAGCTTCGTCAGGCCTTGGCCTCTCACCAATTTCAATGGCTGGATATCTAGGTCAAAATTTGGGAGTATTTCCATCCATATTCCTCTTCTCTCTCCCAACTCATTCTGCATCAATAGAGACTTCACAGCTGCATCATGGACTATTTTGAAGACTTTTCTCCTCAGCTGTAGTGTCAGATCTTCTTTACCACTTTGACAAGAGCAAAAGACTATTTATCTGAGTTGGGATACCTGATCTCAACATCCTTAAAGGGGAGACTCATGAAGGCTATAGATATTTTGTCTTCATTGTCCTTTTTATACATTAGGATGCCTGCGCATGAGTTCTTGGACGTGAAAGAATAGATCTTGAAAGGGATGGTGTAGTTAGGGCTGACAAGGATCAGAGCCGTGGCAATGACATTTTTTATCTCCTCAAAATCTTTCTTTGCTGGGATATTCCACTCAATTTTGGCATCCTTCTTGAGCATTTCATTTAAGGGCTTTATGATTTCTACAAAATCGTTGATGAACTTCCTTACGAAATTAATCTTCCTGAAGAAAGACTACAACTCTTTGCGGTTATGTGGTGGCGTCAACTTCATAATGGCTTCCACCCTTTCAGGGTCTATGACTATCCCTACTTCTAAAATGATGTGTCCCAACAACTTGCCTTCAATTACTCCAAACACACATTTCTTAGGATTGAGAGAAATCCCATATTTCCTGCACCTTTGAAGGCATTTTTTGAGATCATCTATGTGGTCAGCTCTTTGCTTTGAAAATAATGTGAGATCATCCATATAAATGATAATGCAGTTTCCCACTAGCCCCTTGAAGTCTATGTCCATTTCCCTTTGGAAAGTGGCCCCAACATTAATCAAACAAAAGGACATCCATCGGTAGGCGAATGTTCCCCATTTGGTTGTGAATTCTTTTTTTAGTCTGTCCTCTTCCTATACCATTACTTGATTGTATCTTGAGTAACTGTCCAAGAAAGATATCATCTGAGATCCATTGACTATCTGCAATACTTTGTCGAGAGATAGGAGAGGGTAGTTGTCTTTCTGAGAGGACTTATTCAGGTTCCAAAAGTACACACAATCTGATCTCCCCATTTTTCTTTCTTACTGGCACTAGGTTCGTGACCCAGGTGGAATATCGAATTGGAAAGATGATTCTGGCATCTAGTAACTTCTGGACTTCCTTTTGGATCAATGGATCCATAGTGGGGTTCACGGGTCTTTGGCATTGTCTAAAAGGTTTGGAGTTTGGTTTTAGAGGAATATTATATACTATGATCGAGGTGTCATATGTTTTCAGTTCTTCATAGCTCCAGGCTATGACATCCTGATATTCAGTGAGGAGTTTGACTATTCTTTCCTTTTCTTCTCTGGTACCCACTTTGTCGATGTGAACTTATCTTGGTTCCTCTTCTGTGGTAGGTTGTGTGTCTCACACTCTTTACCATTAGGTGTTGTGTCTAGGTGTCTCTTCATGGTAGTCCCATCACTATCAAAAATCCTTTCTAGCTCTACTATTCTTTTTGGTATGGAATTATTCCTTAGGTTTATGATGCCTTGATCGTCAAGATCCCCAGGGTCAACTGCTTCTTCTTCTTTTTCCTTTTCTTCATCTATGATCAATTTTTCGAACAAACCAGTGCACATGATGAACTCAAGGATGTGTTGATCATCTTGGAATACCTGGAAATTAGTGATGTTGTCTAGGATGGCTGGGGCTGTAATGAGTTCAACTAAGAATTTATTTAGCCTAGACTTCTCCATTGGATGTAATAAACTTGCAGATATTGCTAAGGCATTGATGACACCATTTTTTCTCTGCAGGATGGCCTTGATGTTGACGGCTTCAAAGTCATTGATTAAGTCCCATGCCCTATTTTGGTAAGCTGAAAGCCTCTTATCATTACAAGAATATTGGCTATGGACTTGTTTGATGACCAACTGTGAATCTCCTTCCACCGTTAAAGATTTTATTCCTTTCTCGTGAGCCAGGAGGAACCTACTGACCAATGCTTCATATTCTGCAACATTGTTAGTGCATCAAAATTGTAATTTGTATGCAGCATAAAAATACTTACCTCTCAGATTTATGAGTTTGATCCCTACTCCTGCTCCTTGTTTGCATTTAGAGTCGTCAAAGCTTAATTTCCATATCTGCTATTTTCTTATAGGGCTTGACTTTATTGGGGTCCCCTAAAAAAAAACTATGGTCTTGAGTTTTTGTTCTTTCCCTTCATCACTATCCAAGGAAGTTAATTCTTCTTTCCTTTCCCTCTCGATACATCTAGGCTCAGGGAATTCAAGACCTTCTTTGCCTTTATCTTCTAGAAATCCTTTGTAGGGTGGACAAGCTCCATCATTTGAAGTACTCCAGTCACTAAGTATGTTTAGGGTAGAGCTTTTGTTATCAGAGTTTGAACCACTGTCTTGGCTCTAGTTTGGAGTGTCTAGACTGACTGGGCTATCTACCTTTGCTAAAGAGTTACTCTTATCTTCCATCTCAAGGCTGCCCTCTTTTATTGCAAGCCTCTCCAATACTTTCTTCGGTAGGGCGATCTAAGCTAATACTCACGACAATGCTTCCCGGGCCTTGGGGCATGTGAAATCTGAATGGATAGCCTAATGTAATTGACAGTACCCTGGTAGCAACAAGATGTTGGGATCTGCATCCTAACCTAGATGCCTTAGGCTTGTTGTTATACTGTGAATGAAACTTTGGAAGATGTTGTCACCAATGTGCAACTCCAGGATACCTTAGATAGGACTGTGGTCTGACTCTTCACCTTCTCAGATCTGAAACACGAGGACGTCATACATCCGATAAGTGCCTAAATCAGTCTGTGTGAAGAGAACTTCATTCAAAGCATTATACTTTGTGATCATCCTTTTTAATTTGGGTTTAGCATCTATCTTGATCTGATTGTTTAGTCCCTTCCATGGTAGCCACAACTGGGTAAATTCAGTGGACAACCATCCCCTCAAAAATTTGGTCCATTCTCAACTTAACAACATCCCATAAGTTTTAGGGATGTCCACTATATGCACATCAATGTGTTCTTGTATTCTTTGATTGGAAACTAACTGAATGTGTACATCTTTGAGAATATCGATTACTTTGACTTTGGTTTTATCCAATTGTATCACTACTCAGTTAATTATTTAGGTGACCATTCCCAACTTTTGGAAAACTGACAAGGGCATGACATTGCACGAAGCTCCTAAATCAATCAAGCAATTATGTAAGTTATTTCCAAACATCCACAAACTGATTAGGAATTGTGGCACCTTCATCTTATCTTTGAGCATAGCAAGGAAAGCCTCAAAAGTGTTGACATTAGATGTGGGTGCTCTTGCACCACTAGCTGATGGACCCTACTTTAAATGGTCCAGAGACTTTAAAAGGGCTTCTTTCTGAGAGGGGCAACCTTGCAACAGTTCGAACATAGATATGTTTTCTTTAGTCTTCTTTAGTTCTTCGACCGCATTATACTTGTCGCTTGACCATGCCACACCTCTGTAACTAGTAAATGTGTTTGATGGAGGGGGCATAGGAGCATTTGGGCCTCTAGGAGGCATGGGGTTGTTGCTATCCCAAGGATCTGGTGGGGTTGGTTGCTTGTTGGGAGGTATACCATCAATGAGAGGTTCCTTTCTACTTCATAAATTATATGAGTTTTGATGGTCATTTTGGAAGGCATGCACTTTGTAATATTCAGGCTCATTCTCCTTTTGAAATGGGAACACAAACTCTTCTTCCCGTGCATAGGTATCTGAGCTTCCCTCCTTTCTAGAATCATAGGAATCAAACATCATAGCATTAAATTGTATGGATGGCTCCTTTGGATTTTGAGTGTAATGACTGTAGGTGTTGTTCCCATACCCCTCATTTCTTTGGTGTTGATTTGGAGCCCCAAAAAAATTTGCTTTTGAAGCCTCATATGTGTTAGCATTATCTATTGGGATGCTACCATTGTTTAGTCGGGTGTTCCATGGCCTATTGGGCCTTTGTTTCCCAAATGGTTTCTCTTATGTATTGTTGTTGTTGTAGGTATTGAAACTCCATTTCAGATTCTAAGGATAGGTATTCAAACTAGCAGATGTGCGTTGGTATCCACCTTGGTTTTGGGATGGATTTAACTTCATCCTTGTGAGCTTACTTGTGAGTTGTGACAAGGTTTTCTTCACGACATCTAGCTCAGAGGCCATGAGAGTATTAGGTTTAGTTTGGGGCACAACTCTTTGCTCCACAAATGTTGTCTTATGAGCTTCGTAACCTGGGTAGGTGATGGATGGTGGTAAGGTTGCGAATGGTTGCACTGGAATTGGATTCAACATGGGTATGTGAGTGGCCAAAGCTTGATTATTCACTGAAAATGGATATGGGGAAGCAATGTTGTTAATGATGGGCATGGATGTGAATTTACCTTCTTGCAGATCCTTTTTTTGTATAAATGTAATGGCCTCATTGTACACCTTTTCCATTGTGTATCTATCCGCAAGGGAAGCCTTCTTAAGAAAATTGAGGTGAAGGGATCCAAAGCTTTGAGGTAGACTTGTATGTAAACAACCTCTGGTATAGTATAAGGAGCTTCCAGCTATTCATGCATTGTGTGGAAATGATGATTGAACATAGTAATTGGCTCCTTAGGATCTTTCCTCGTTGTTATGGACTGATGATGTGTCATAGCTGGATCCACATACAATTTGAATTGATTAAGAAATTTGGTCTTGAACTCATTCCATGCAAAAATAGACCCCCGTGGAAAATTAAGGTACCAATTATACGCAAATTCCCCCAAAGTGTATGAGAATAGACGACAAACGAAATCTTGGTGGGCGATCTCCTTACGATTGCAAATTTCTTTAAAGGCACGAATGTGCTCTTCTGCTTTCCTCGATTTGCCATATCTGAAATGTGTGCAATTTTTTTTTGGATTTTGATTCGTGGCTGTGAGAATAATTGGGGCAGAAATGTGGGATTGTTGTCCAAATAGATTCTGTGACTTGGTAAGACGGTGAGAGGAATTTTCCCTTGTCTTCCCTTTGTCGCTGCAAGCTCTTCAATGATGAGCGAGTTCAAGGAACTCACCTCTTTTCAGAAATGATCTAAGCACTCACTCGAACCACTCTAGAGAGAAGGATCCAATGTTATCCATCTTTTCAGTCTTGGGGCCCTCCTTCTAGCGCCACTTCTGTTGAGCATTTTTTTTACACAAGTAAACTTGCTAGGATCTTGAGATTCGATTTCCTCTCTTGAAAGAATAACAAAGTTATTCCCAAGGTTCTTCGGGGTCAGGTCAAAACCTGCTTGGTTACTCAGTTGAAGATAAATGTGAATGTTCACAAGGAGGCCTTTGCTGGTACGTTCAAGACATCAAACTGCAAAACAACTTTAGTAATTTTTGGTATTTTCCATTTTAACAAAGATTGGTGTTTGAAATAAAAATGTAATTTTGTATTTTCAAGATGATTACATTCAGATTTACAACATAATTTAAAGGAGCAAGGTAACAAGAAATAAAGCGAATTGCTGAAATAAAATCCTACAGACATAAACTATTGTAAAATCTTTCTTGTGAATTGAATGATGGAGAGTTTTGGAACAAACCCACAAGGTATAAATCAGACAAAGTCACAATTCTATACCCAATGGATGCAAGCGTTTGGAGAGAAGATGAATTCACTCGTGCAAGATATTCAATCTATCAAATCGTGAAGCCACCAAGATGTGCGAACCCACAAGACAAATTTATCATTAAGACCAATAGACAATCCCTTCCATGCATTTTCCACAGCAAGGTAGATAGACAACAACAAACTCCAACTAATGTAAACGTGAATTCGAAACACAAAACAAAAAGGCTCTTTGAAAATAATGAACAATGTATGCACACATTCACCAATTTCGCATAGATGGCAACAATTAACACACCACAAATGAAGCACCAAATGTAGATCTTTATTGCATTAGGAATTCAACCCTATTACATTGCTTTTGAGTACAATATAGAGAGTTCTGATCTACAAACTCTGAATGCCAAAACTAGGGCGTTAGAGAGTCTAAATTAATGAACATAAGCTAAAACTAGAACTTTGCTAAAAGGAAACTACTGCTAATTGATACTAAACAACTTTCATGGATTTTAAATCCATTTACAATCAATTTTTCCATGCAAGAGGAATCAAACTCATCAAGAA
Organism: Thuja plicata; assembly: GCA_018584345.1. Classification (NCBI taxonomy): domain Eukaryota; kingdom Viridiplantae; phylum Streptophyta; class Pinopsida; order Cupressales; family Cupressaceae; genus Thuja; species Thuja plicata. Next base: position 3,199,402 of record MU223519.1, on the reverse strand, counting down.
AAGAAGAGAAAGAAGATGGAGTTTCTTCACATGCACTTGGAGTCTTCTTCTTGATTCTTGGAGTTCTTCCTTGGAATCTTCATCTGGGGGTTCTTCTTGCAGTGAGAACTAATAGGGGACCCTTAGTCCTTCCAAATGAACACAAGTTAGGCACCAATCTGATCTGGAGTTCAACTTCCATGCAAAAAAGTGATCTCGCTGGAAACACTCAGAATTTTGGCCCTCGACCTCTACTCTGAAGTTTTTTAAGTACCCAAAAATTGCCAAGTGTCGAACTAAAAGATTGGAGGCCTGAAATTTTCAGACCTTTGGGAGGCCAAAAGGCCAAAATGCCTAGAAGGATGAAAGGCCAAAAATTGGGGAGGTCGAAAGGCCAAAAAATGCATAGGCTGAGGGGGCCAAAAAGGGCGAAAGGGCAAAAGGCCAAACTTTTGCCTTTGGAGACAATTTGCTAAGTGTGGAAAAACTGTCTTGCAAAATTATTGAATTAATTTGAGGCCTCAATTGGGAAAGACATCAGGATGGGTAGCTCTGAGCCTTTGTATTATCTCTTGAATTTCTTCATAGTTTATTTCTTTCCTCTTCACCTTGCTGACCCTTCGTTCTTGCTTCTCTCTAAAGATGGTCAATTCAAAAGCAAAGTACTTAATCTCTTCTTTGTGCTCAGACATTCTCTGCATCTCTTCTTTTGAATAGAACAGCTGGTGTAAGGCCTCTTTGGTATTGATACCTACCAGAATATATCTGAATTGTTAAACCACTTCTTTTGATGATCGTAGGATATATTTTTCTTCATCCCAGTATAAGTTGAGGCCAATCCCTATGAAGAAAACATTTATCTCTTCCACCCATTCCAAGACCTCCTTCTATTTTTCCAGTATGTGGGCTTGACACTCTTTGTAGACCTTAATTATCTTGGCTATACACTTGATCTAGGTCTCAAAGTTGTCTATCTCTTTGCCCTTATATATCTTTAAGATATGGAAGCGTTGCTTCTTGATTACTTTTAGGTCTTGGAGGGCAGTCTGCCATTTTCTTATTTCATAATCTAAGCCACCTTCATTCTCTATCAAGTCTATTAACTTTGTAGCTTCGATCAAGATGACCCTATAAAGTTTAAACACCAGTTTGATGGCCCCTTCTCCATACTGCTCAAAGTCATTTTTCCAATCTGCACTGGCTTGGATGAAGGAAGGGGTCAGGCCTATTGGAAAATTTGGAGTGGCCCTCTTCTCTAATACGGCCTGTAATGAGGCCTTTGGGAAACTTGGATCAATGGAACCCACCACTTTGTGAATGAACTTCTTAAAAGCCTCATTCTTCTCTATTAAGAACTTTATGGTTTCCTCATCCTTGCTCATGAATCTTAGAGCATGCTTAAGCCCTAAGGTTGCCAATGTTTTTCTCCCTTCCCTAGTGGGCTCACCCAAGTCTACTTCTTCGAATGTGTAATCTTTGGGGATCGCTTATGTCTGAGAAGTGCTAGTAGAAGGAATTGCAACATGTGCCTTATAGCAACCCCTAGTATCTTAGGTGACATAAGATATGGTTGTTGCTGGTATGTTGGCCTCTGTCTGGTGAAAATCTTGCCCCAAGAGTGCCATGTATGTATTTTCTCCTTCTTCCTCATCTGTGTAAGTTCTCTTCCTCGGCTAAATCTCTTCAGTAAACCAAGTAGGCTTACTAAATTTGGTGACTGGCTCATATGGGTCGACATAGAGGACTGAAGCTAAGCTTTGGATCCTAGGGTTACCTCTTCCTCTAACCCTTTATCATTTTCCCTTCCTTGTTCACCTTCCCCCTCATTCATTCCTTCTCCTTGTCTTTCTCCTTCTCCCCTTTCCTCTTTTTCCTTTCCTTCTTCTATTGTCCTATCTTGTCCCTCCTTGTCTTGGCCTTCATCCCCTGAGGAGTTGATCAACACTTTCGCATTAAGACTGATCATGGCCTCCATTGTGGTTTTGAAAGGTGACACGACTTATGTACTTAGTGACCCATGGGGGGCCAGGATGGAGCAAGGAAAATAGACTGATGGTGGTGGAGTAGGTGTAGGAAGAGTCAGAATGGGAGGTGGGACAGTAGTAATTGAAGGCGACAGAGTTGGTGTTGGAGTTGGGAGAGATGGTGGTGGAGTAGGAATTGGAGGCAGGAGAGAAGTTGGTGGAACGAGAATGTGAGGTGGTGGAGTAGAAGTAGAACTTTCTCCCATAGCTTTATCCACTGGTATGTTCTAAGCTACCTTAGTATCTTGAGTCTCAGGCCCTTAGCCAGAGCTAGAGCTCCTTGTGATTGGCACATTTAGTGCAACATTGGTGAATTGGGTCGGAGGTGGAGTGAGGGTCACCAGAGGCTAGAAGAGTGATGGAGCTCCAGTGTCATACCCTGTTGTAGAGCCTGGTGTGTCTTGCCCTTGGTCTGAAAATCCCTCTAAACCTTCAAAGTTAGATATTTGGAAATCATCTGAGCCTAAGGCATCTAGGAGATTGTCCTGCACTTTAGGATCTTCTATGTGTTTCCTAGAAGTCTCCTTTCCCTTCCTCCTCTGAGATCTTTTCCTTTTGATCAGAGGTACATCTTCTTCTTCTTCTTCTTCTGGATCTTCTTGTACGGTTTCCAGTTGTGGAGACATAGAAGTTCTCCTCCTTTTATATGTTTTCTTCCCCTTTTCGGTGGTAGGATGAGATTGGCCAGAATTGGATGGGCCTTCATCTAGTGGAGCCTATGATGACCCTACTGGAGGATCTATTTTCCCAGTCATTCTAGTTTTTGGAGCTTTGTGCCTTAAATTTGGAGCATACTCTACCGCATGTTTGTGGCCATAAACTGTACTTGGCTTCTGCGGTGGTGCTTTCTTATACTTAGGAATGGTAGAATTCTCCCCGCATTGCTTATCCGCCTTCTAGGATGGATCCATCAATGTCTTCATCGAGATTGGATCCATCTTATAAGGTCTTTTGATCCATGTTTTAGTCATTCAAACCACATGCCTAGCTCGAAACTCAATGTCATCATTCTCATCCTTATCAATTTCTGCATTCATGATGGACCTATTGTATGTTTTACTCATAGTGTAAATGGCCTCCATCATCCTATCTAAATAATGTTCCCAAACCTTTGGGGGAATTAGGGTCTTCAAAGTTTCTTGTACAAGGGTAAAGGACATCCTGTAGTAGTCCCTAATTCTAACCTCATGATCATCTACACAGTTCATTCATCGTTCTTCAAGATGGGGTTCATGAGTATAGAATCTGCCAATAATGTGGTTGTATGTACCTATTGGGTCGAACCTGGGCTGAACTATTTTGTAGATTTGAAGCGGCACTCATCCCACTTGAAAGCCAAGGATTTTCAAACCTTCATGTCTTGTAGAGTGTATGGGCCCAAATAAATAGGGAAATCCCAGTGGTGCTTCTTCATGTGTTTTATATGTTCATAGGCATCTGCTAGCTGCCTGGCCATTTCTAGAGTGATTACCAAATCAGATGGATACTTGGGCAGCTTATTTGGATTCAAAGTTGATCCTGCTACCTAGATGTATGTGAATGTTTTAGACTATATATAATAGGCCCCGATGGCCCTCACCCCAGTAGCTACTTCTTCTGACATCCTCTTCGCAAAATCACCTTCAATGGATCAGATGATTGTGAAGATGAAGGCATCATTGAATATCCAGTATTCATGGCTATCTTGTGGCATGTTTTCCCTTATCATTAATTGTAGATATACAATGTGGGGCCATGAATTTGGATCATTTATGTTCCCCCTCTTGGTGAGACCTAGGTAGTCTTCCCGTGTTGCTAATAAGAACACTATGTAGGTACTCATATAAAATTTGGGATTGTGTTTTACTGCAATCAGTTGTTCATCCAACCTGTTACTAATGATGGTTCCCTAACTGAACCTGGCCTTACGACCTCTGATCTTCTCTATTAGGAGGATCATCCAATTCTCAATCTGTATGGACTGAGGTAGTCCATACACTCGGCTTAATAGTGTTACTACTGCTTGGATGTCATCTTTCATGTACCCCCTCCAAAGGTCTATCTTATCCAGTTTGTTTTTGGGGAGAGGTTGTTGGAGGTATTTTTTATTAACAATATCATACGCCTCTTCTCCTTTGTTGGTGAACCATCTGAGGCCCTTTTCAACGAAGAAGTCATAGAACTTATCTATGCCTTTATGGAGGTGGAAGACCTCTTCAATGATATTTGGTCTTATGTCTAGTACCACATGTCCCTCTATGTTTCAGACCACCCTGTCATTTGAAATAGTGGTTTTACAAGGTCATGATTAGCTCAAATGATGAGACAACCACTGGGTGGGCCACTTCATTGACTAGGCCTGATAGGACTAGTGAGGTGCAGTCCTCGAATCTCCCTGCTGGTTGGGAACATCTTGCCAGGAATTGATCCCAATCTATGTTCCCGATGTCAGTATCAGTGATCTCAATGTGCTTGTTCTTGATCTTCTAAGGGAGGTTATTCCCCTTGTATAGGTACTTCATTGGTGACATCGTCCGTTTCTCAGGCATTCCTGCAAGGAAGATGCAAGTATCAATGTTTTATTGAAAAAGGAAACTAAAAAGTAGGAAAAAATATTAATATAGGAAAACAAACACAAAAAGATCCTCAAGGATCCAAACATGTAGATTTCTCACTTTCGGCCTTTTCAGGATTTCAGACGTTGAAAACTGGGTCGGGGTCTGAAATGGCCAAAAGTGTGAAAAGAATAAATGATGAGGAACCAACCCTTTCGGGATTTCAGGGTGCAAAAGTTTGAAGGGGATCTTGGACTCCGAAAGTCTAAAATTTGTAGAGGGATGACCACGCTTCGACGGTTCAGACTTATCAGCGTTTCAAACATTTTGGAGGTTTGAAATGCTAAAAAGGCAAAAGTGTGAAAGACACATGGATGAAAAAATGGTCCCAACCTGGTTTTCAGCCTTTTGGAGGTCAAAAACCTATGACAAAGGTCACCATAGGGAAAACCCTTAGGACAAACAAAAAAAGAAAGAGGACAACAAAGACCGACAAGGCAGGAAGGGGCCTCTCCCACAAGCCCAAGGGCACAAAAACCCTAAGGAATAGGTGGGAGAAGGCACACTGGACTAGATAGACACCAAAGATGCAAAAAAACTTAAACCTAAACAGCAAAGAAAGAAAACCATTGGGCAACGAGAATTAAACCTACCTCTCAAGAGCTAGGAGTGGAAAACAAAGGCAAGAGAGGCCGAAGGTGCAAAGCAATCAACTACGAGGAGCGAGGATGATGAAACATCGAAGTCGCAGGGAGCACTGAAGACGCAGGAGGAAAAAAATGCAAAGTGAGGAAACTTTAGGGCTTCAAGCCCTTATATAGCCCGCAGAGGACATCAACACCTTTTGGTATTTTGGGGTTTGAAACTTTGAAAGGTCTGAAGGTTCGATCCTTCGGCCTTTTGGTGTTTTCGAAGGCTGAAAACACCAAAAGGGCCGAGCTTCGACTTTTCGGCCATTTCAAAATTTTGGAGGACTCTAGGTCCTCCGAAATGCCGAAAGGGAAAATAGGCCAAAAAAAGTGTCTTGACTTGGCTCAACAGGACCATAATGAGACCCACTTGCGAGGAACTAGAAAAGGGGGGGCTGACTCAAAAGACCAAAAGACAAAAAAAGAAGGGGGGTCCCCATGGTTAGAGGACAAAAATGGGGTCTGTGTTGTGGACCCACAAAAAATAACCCCGACAAAAGGAGGAATGAAAAAGGCATTTCTTCATCAAGAATTTTTTGGATTATAACTTTACAGTAGAATAAAAATCAAGAGATGTCCATGTTGACGATCTTTCAATGACTTCCATTTTTGAAATTTTATGTTGGTTTCCTAGTGTGTGCTCACCTGTGTTCATTTCTTGACCTTTGATTGTGGTAAAAAAAATGTTTTCCAGGTGTTCCCAACCTTCGCCATGTAGACCAGGGCTTCCCAGAAAGAGCTTTACTACCAGTCAAGCATTCATAGCCTCGACAAATTTTTCCCTAAATCCTAAGTATAACCTTGGTCTACTGCCAACCATGCATTCATAGCCTCGGTAGAGGTTGTCATAGTCACCCTAGTATGTTATGTCTACTAAGCTGTAGTTTTTGCTTGAGAGTTCTATTCTTTGGACAGTCATTCTTATTTTATTCTGAGTGCATGAAATGTATTAGGCTTTGGATGTATGTGTATTCCATGTGTTCAGGTCCATACTTTCTTCTTTGATTGATCTGAGCAGCGATTAAGCTGTGCCACCTGGATTTCACACTTGTGACCTCTTCGGGCCACTTTTCTTTTGTGTGCTCTTTCTTCTCTTTCTTCAGCTATTTCTTTCTTTTGCTACTGCCTTAGCATTCATTTAGACTTGGGTTCTAGGATCGGCAAGTACTCGAATCCAAGGTTTAGGAGGTGAGTGATGTCAAACCATAGTAAAGTTAGGTAGTTGAAGGATGATTGGTCAAGATTAGATGTTGAGATTGAGTATCTGAGATAGAAAAGGCTATTAGTGACCAGTGTGAGCTTGTCTCTTGTCTCTCATTGATTAAATGTCTTTTTGTCCTTTTATGGTAGGTGAGAGATTTTAGGATTTAATTAATTCAAAACAATTAATTACTTTAGCCATGGATGATGTAGAATTTTATGTGTGAATCGGTTGGAATTGATTTGTGAATGTGGAATTAATTGATTCAGATGAACTATTTAATTCAATTATATAATAGAAGAAATTTGATTTTATTAATTAAATTTCTTGAATTTAATTAATGTTTGGCTTTGACCATTTTTAGGTGTATACAATAACCAATATCCTTGATTGTATGGATGGTACCCTCGTAGGGGAAACTTCAAGCACTTATGCATGCCAAAAGGGACAACTCCCATGGACAATAGATAGGGAATATCCAGTTTGACCCTAAAGAGGTCTGATTTTGGAACGACCGTGAAGGTTGACAAGACTTCCTTGGGTCTAGACCATCAAGGTGGTTGACCCAAAAGGGGGAATCAATTGTCTTTCATGCATTTGGATTAAGGCAGAACACTCATCATATCTCGCATGATTAAGATCATTTATGTCGAGTTCTTCCTTAGTTATAAGATTGAACCAAAATGTAGGATCAACCATAATGCCTCTAATGAAGGCCCCATTGATTAATGTGGAGATATAAAGAAGGGAGGGTTCCCCGCTATATGGATCATCAAGAAGGGTGAATGTAATATTAATTTAAGACACCCTCTGACTAGGCAGTGAGATAAGAGTGATCATCACCATATCAACAAAGAGATTATCGCTCAAAAGGGGAAGGTTTGATATAGAGGACCTTAGTTCATGTCGGGTTCACCAAAATGTAGAGAAGGAAAAACTCATCAATCTTAAAGACCAATTAAAGTCTTAAGGGATGAACTACCCCATGTACCACCTCACTTTAACTAGCACTCTGGTGAGCTAAGGGATCAAGACAACTATTGATAAAGAGATTAAATTGACTAAGAAAAAGGAACACAAGAAACTAAAATATCTACTAACTGCTAATAGATAACAATATTTTGATGATAAAAAATATAAATATTAACTATAGAGATTAATTATTAAAACTCGTGAGCTCACTGCCTCAGACACCAATACAGATGCCGGACGAGAGGATGACACACATTTGTGTGGTATGGACATGGAAAAGGAATTGAAACATAAATATTGAAAGATAATTAATATACAATAAGTAAATTACACTAATAACAAAAATTATAGGAAATAGTTAAACTATGCAAGTACAGAAAAACAAGTGATAAAAGGTGACAAGAAAAAATACAACCCAAATGCGACCAAGAAAATGTTAAAGAGGCCATATTACTGTTCCACTTCTCCTTCCAACAAATATGCACACACACAAATAAGGAAAATGGTTACGGGCTATATAAGAGCTTGTCGCAGTTAAACCACCATTTTGGTGTTTCCATCTCTATAGATAACCATATAGACAATTGGTGATAGATAACCGAAATAGATAATAGAAAATATATGAAAAAGAAAATAACTAGAATATGATTATTATAATATGATATTCTTAATAATATATGAAGTAAGGAGGTTAGAAATGAACCTGTAGCCCAAAGGAATGAAGACCAAACAAATGAGACAACAAAGATGTGAATATGGAGAGATAAAATGTAAGTTGTCCCAATATAATAAGAAAATAATGAAGGATCTCAAATGTGAAGTTGGAGAGATAGGGTGAGTGAAGAAGTGAAATGTATCCAAGAGAGATCCAAGAAGTGTGAAGAAGGGAAAATGGAGTTAAAAATGGTGATATGTTGGCAAAGGGTTGAATCTTGGCATTAGTGGGTGGCGGTATGAGACATTATGCTACAGGGGTGGCAGTTGTAATGCTTAAATGAATTACTACACATTTGTATATTTGTGGGACTAGTGTGCATTTCCTGGATGCCTCTGCAACATGCATGTATCTTGGGTCCTCTAGGTCGCGTGACCAAGAATCTAAGAAGGCGGTGACAAGGTAGAGTAGAAGATGAAATGGGATTTTACATTTTATCTAAGTTAGGAACTTCATTCAACTTGTAAATTACACTAGAGTGCAAATTTACAACATTACAACACCACTAAAAAAAGCATCCTCAAAAATCCATAATTCTAGTAATGCCTCTTTAAATACTGGGTTGAGTATTGAGAAAGAGCACCTCAAATTTACTCTAGTTGATAATCTTCCTAGATGCACTATAGGATGAATATAATAAAGACCTCATTACTCTTGCTTCTCATCTACATGCACTCCCAAATAACATTGCATTACCAATAAATTGTTGGTGTGTTACAGCTTCCACCCCAACAACCACCTTCATCCCCAACCACTCGCCTTCCTCTCTTAACTTGCAAATTCTTCTCCCCAAGTCCTAACCATAATGATGAAGAGGAAGGGAGATATTAGATCTCCTTACCTCAACCCCTCGCTAGAGGAGAAGAAACCCTAAAGGGACTAATTTAATAAAACTAAAAACTTGGTGGGGGTCAAAATGCTACTTTTGATCCACTTGATGCAATTATCATAAAAAATAAACTTTCTCATTACTTCTAACAAATACTAGCGGTCAACAAATACTTCATGTGCAACCTCCTTTAGTATATTAGCCATTTGTTTAGTGATAATCTTATATATCATATTACAAAAGGAAATGTTCCTATAATCACTCATCAATTAGGCTTCTTATTTAAATTCAAGGGAAAAAAGTGTGATTTATGACTCCCAACATTGTTATTTTCTTGCTCAATTCTTCCATCATTAGGAGAGAAGTCCACCCCAATAATATCCTAGTTTTTCTGGAAAAGGCTAGAAAAGAAACTATCAAATCTAGGGGCTTTATTAAAATTGAGATGGAAAGTGACTTTCTTTACTTCCTCTACTATTATCTTCTTAAATAGATTTTCATTTTGATCTAGGCTGATTAAAGTTGGGATGTTGAACAAGATCTTTTCTTTTTCTTCCTCATTTTTTGGTGTGCATTTTTTTAGTAAAGCCTCAAAGAAACTGGATACCTTCTTATTAACTTCTACAATTCGGACCACACCACACCTTTCTTTTTTATCCCAGTGATCCTATTTTTTATCCTATTTTCTATAGAAGATCTGTGAAAGAACTCAGTATTCCAGTCTAGGTCCTTTAGCTAAACTTCTCTAGATTTTTACCTCCAAAGAGACTCTTCCATTTACAGGATATCTAATAGTCCCTTTTTCAACCTTTTTTCTTTTCTTAGAGTCATAAACACTCATTCCTTTTTCTATAACTAATTCATTCAATTCTATTGTTTCATTTTCAACTCTCTCTTTCTCAACAAAGATGTTTTTGAAATGTGCCCTGTTCTAGGTTTTTAGTTTTCTTTTGACATCATTAATTTTTCTACTTAACAAGAATAATCAATAATTATTGCCTACCTTTACTTCACTCTACCAAAACACAATAATATCCTTCAATCTTGCATATGTTAACCACACATTTTCAAACTTAAAAGGGCATTGCTTTGGAGGTTTATCGAGGGTAAGTTGTAGTTGCACTAAGTATTTATTTGAGCATGTAAAAGGAAGGATGCCAACTTTGCATGCAATAGTTATATTCTCCCAATCTCTCATAATTATAACCCTTTTGTTTGTCCATGTGAAAATGCCATTTTTTGGCTGAATGTTTCTTAGATGATTATATTCAACAAAGTGTTGGAAGTTTAGCTAGACTTGGGACAAATGGGGCATACCCCTCATTTCTCAGTGTTGTTCAAGGTGGCATTAAAGTCTCCTTCTAAAACTATACTTATTTTAGGTTTTATAATTTAACATAAATTTGTTTCCAAACTTCCCTTTTATTTGTAGCCTAGACGAGACCATAAACATTAACTACTAGCAAACTTTCATTCATTTACAAAATATTAATTAAACATATGCCAATGCTAACTATCCTCCACCAAATCACTATCCAATCTAACTAGATTTCACAACACCCATAAACCTCTTGAAGCTCCATTTCCAATTACAAAAGCCCCTTGCCATCACCTCAAATTCTTCATCCTCTTCTTTACTCTCTTCTAAAATACATTTTGTTTCTCGCAACAATACTATGTCTACTTTAGATTGTTCGGTTTGGCACTTTACCAAGAACCACTTGTTAGGGTCATCCTAACATTCCATGTTATGACCTTCATTTTTCTTTGGGAAGGATAATCTCCTTCCTAAACATCAATTTTCTTTAACCTTTAGCATTTCCTATTGTATTTATCTTTTTCATATTTGTTTCCTGCACCCTTTGACCCTTTTGTCTTGTATTTGATTTTTTATTTTGAATTAGGTATATTTAATGATCCTCTCCTCTAGTATCTACCCTTCTTCTTCTTCATAGTCACTTTCCTCATCCAATTCAAAACCCAACCCAACATCACCTCCACTAATATTTTTGCATCATCACTCAAAATCTTAAATACTCTCTCTAGAAATCTGACCAATTCTTCATCTTTATCAATCCCTTCTTTTTGTCCAAAATTTAGATTTGGTTCCCGTTCTAAAGACCCTAAGCCTTTACTTCCTACCTACAAGAGACATTTATCTATAATAATCTCCTCTACTCTCTATATATTTCCCTAATCACCTACTACCACTTCAATATGATCAAATGCTAAAGTAGCATCTATAACTCTTGCTTGTAGATTTTCCTTTGTTAGCTCATCTTTGAGACCATTAACTTACTTTCTCTTGCCTCTCCTCTAATTAGATTATGATCAGAATCACCCACCTTATGCTACAAGGATGTAGAAGCTTCCCCTCTGGAAACCTCCTCTTGTGATATAGACCTACATTTGGAACTCTCACCCTCCAAGATTCTACACCTCTTCCTCTCATAGTTAGGTAGGTCTACCAATCCATTCACAACAATGATCTCCTTTTGATTACTAGAGTACCTCTAGCATTCTATTTCCTCATGCCTTTTGGATCGAAACTTAGGCCATAAAATCAAACCATCTTCCCTTTCAATTTTTTGATTGTAGATTCATTGGTCATAAATAATTTCAACCTCATTAGGAAGTGGGGCTAAAGCCATCAATTTTACATAAATTTTGTTGTACATGCCAAAAGACCTTTCCTCTAACTTATCATCTAGTTTAACAAAGGCTCCCAACTTCTCTCCAATCTCCTTCAAAGTGTCTTCCTCCCAATATTCTAAGTATAGGTTATACAACCTAACTGAAACTATGATAGCCTCTACCTCATGCTTCAAGGGATCAAAATTAGGTTCCTAGTCCTTTATATAGATCCTTGTACCATCCATCATGAAGATACACAATTCATGATTTTCCATTTTACCAAATTCGACAAACATTCCACCACAAAAAAATCCATTAGGGAAAGGTTTGAGCTAGACATTGGTACCCCGATTTTTATAACACCAATTCCTCATTTTTTCTGCATTGTTTTCCATCATATGTCCCATTTATGGAAAAAACTAGTTCCTCAACTTTTCCATTGCATACCCTAAAGAATTCTTATCCAAAAAGAGTGAAATGCACCTCCCTGAGGTTTTAGGGTTACCTTTTTTTCTTTGCTTGATTGCTTGCGTGATTCAATTAAATTAGTCTTTAAAAGAAGAAGAAAAATTATATTAAAGCCAATTATTTCAATTTTAATATTTTTTCCCTCTTCCTTTTTCAGACCTTAAGAAAAGATAGAATATTCGATAATAAGAAGATATTTCTTATCAAAAGAGATAATAAAGATAATTTTTTCCTTTCATGCACAAAATTTTCTAATTAATGATATTAAAATATATATTTTCTATTTTTTTATCATATTTTTTTCAAAATTAATATAATGAATCTAAGTATATGAGATTAATACTAATGGCTTGCTTCTCCTCAATTTAGAATCATTCATTTAAAAAAATAATAGAATACCTTCCACATAAATATAATTTTTTTTATGTTACACAATAACTATCTTTTTAATCCACTACAGAAAACCACTATCATTGTGTAGGTTAGTCATATACAAAAATTGTATAGAACTACACACTTCAGTTTTTAGGATTTTACTTGCATTCCTACCTAGGTCTTAGATACTTTGTTATCCAATTGCACTAATCAGTGTTAGACGGTCTGTCTCATAGGCTATCTTTAGCCTTGTGAATTTTAAAATTTCTTTCTTCCTTCTTTCTTTCTACAAAAAGAGAAATCTAGATAATGAAGACCCTTATGTTGCATTAAAGAAAGATATAGGTGTTTTTAAAAGTATAGGGGAAATACTTCTAATTGGTGACTTCAATTCAAGGACAATAAACAATCAATCTATTCAATTGTGTAGTGATGTAGGAGAAGATAATAACCATTTATGACTAGGGGAAAATGAAGATCATCTTTAGAAAAGGGTGTCATAGGATGGGAATGAGAATGTTTCGCACTTTAGGGCAGAGTTACTGGGTCTTTGTAGCTTATACACCATGGTTATATGCAATGGCATGAAGAATTGGCCTAGATCCAATTGTATCACTTGCAAATCTTACTATGGAAAAAGTGTATTTGACTATGTTATATGCTCTCAGAGGTATAATCCAAAGTTGTTGAACTTCAATATTGAGACCTACCCTATGGAACTAAATTCTGATAATATATCTCTTGTTATTAAGTTTGACATAAATACAAAAGGCCTGCAAGAAGTACAATCCCAACACAATCATAAGAAGGTTCACACACAAGGTAAAATTCTTATAAATCAGGAAAACCAAAGTGATCTTCAATTTTGTTTTTAATAAGCACCTACAATTGGCTAAAAATAATATTGAAGACAAGGAAAACAAGGAAGAAAAAGAGTACATCTGTAGTAGTATGCTGATCCTTCTTATTTACAAGGCCTTAAATGAGTGTAAGAGATCTAGATCTTTGAAGAAGGTTTCAAATACCTTCCTTGTTAACCCTTGGTACAAAAAAGAGTGTAAGGCTACACAAAAATCCCTCAAAGAGAAGGATTCAGATAAAGAAAGAAAGATTGCATACACAATTAATAAAACAAAAAAAAGAAAGCTATGTAATTGCAAGAAGGAAGGAGTTAATTTCTTTGGGGAAGCACAACCCTAAAGAATTTTGGAGGGAGTTACAACAAAATAGAAAATACATAGAAAATAATATCACAGGCGTTCAATAGTTAGATTATGTGAAACTTGTTGGCTAAATATTTTGCAAGTCACTAAGACTACAACTTGCAAAACGTGAACTTTAGGCAGCAGTATGTGAGATTTCTCTCTCCTCTCAGCAATAGGGGAGGCTCCCTTCTTACCGCAGGTGGC
>MU223519.1:3145520-3181977 GCA_018584345.1 Thuja plicata | reverse complement strand
GATGATTGATTCCATTGAACAATATCCCTTCCATGATATCGACATGCTTAGAGAAAAACTCCTAGCAATCAACTGAGAATTGCGTAGGGTTGCCCCAATTTTGGGGAATGCAAAATTAGGGACAACAAAACTCTTATACAAATAGACAAATGAGAGGAATAACCCACCCACAATTGATACTACAAGTGATCTCCTTTGAATGGTGGACATCAAACAAGGTATTAAAAATTTGGCATGTGGTCAAGTGCAGGATATCAATGGTTTATAGGCATAACTATTAAAGTAGGGAGTTGATCTCCTAGCTCCACATATCAAGGAGATATTTAATGGAGTTACTCAAAATGTCTTTTTGGCTGAATGGACAACTAGTGTTGTTATACCTTTCCACAAAAGTGGAGACATAAATAATCCTTCCAATTAATGCACTATCATGGCCAACCCTATTTTTTAGAAAATTGTTTGGGAGCAAGGTAGAGTGTAAAATCAACAGATGGGTAGAAAAAGAGGGAAGGCTAGCTTCATGCCTAAGCACTCTACCATTGACCATTGCATCTCTTATGCCATTTCGTTGAAATTTTTTTGGACAACCAATGGGGAGAATTTTGTTGCTGCTTTATTGACTTCAAAAAAGCTTTTAACATCGTTCCTAGAGATAAACTATGGTATAAAATGGAAGAACTTGGGGGCCCAAAACAATTAGAGTTGTTGTGCATAAACTCTATGAGTACGTCAGAGAAAAAATTAGAACTAAAGAGGGTATGTCAGAGTGTTTTGGTAGTGACATTGGGGCCAAACATGGGTGTCCTTTATCCCCCACCTTGTTTATTTTATATATTGACAAACTTGAAGAGTGGTTAAACATGACTTTTGGATAATGTATCCAATTAGCATGGTACATAGTGAAGCTACTCTTATATGCAAATGACCTTATTCTTATTCCAAAATCTACACATGGTTTGAGAGAGCACTTGAAAGCTCTCAATTTTTTTTGTCAAGAGGTTGGGGTGCAAGTGAACACCAACAAGACCAAAGTCACGATCTTCTCTTTTAAAAAGAAGAGACAACATGTTAATTTTATCTTCGAGGGAAACCCTTTGGAGGAAGTAATGGAATACAAGTACCTATAAATTGATTTTCACAATAGGCTCAATCGGGAGACGTGTAGATCAAAGAGGTTTCAAGGAGGGTGGAGGGCCTTATACCTTCTTCAAAATAGGTGTAGGAAAGTGAAGTTGTTGGATAGGAAGACTAAGAAACCTTGTTTAGTTTGTTAGTAGTACCTGTGAGTCTTTATGTGTGTGAGGTTTGGTGGAATAACATGTCAAACCACAAATTATGACAAATAGAAAGAATTCAAAAAATCTAATCACTAGCTTTCTTAATTTAAAATCAACAATACCTATGAGATTCTTTTAGCTGAGGCGAGTATGTTGGCAATCGAGACCTCAACTATCATTTGGTTGTTATGCTACTTAGAAAAGGTGGAAAATATGGATAAGCATGACTACCCAAAAATGATTGTTGAAGAGGAGCTAAGTTGTACGAAAAAGACTTGGAAGAAATAGAATAACAAGTGGGAAATAAATATGCATGATTGTCCTAACACTAATGAGGAGATACAAAAGTGGGTGAAATAAAAATTCAGGAATATCACGTGGACAAATTTTTTAAAAGACAACAAGGGCTGCAATCTTTTTGGGGAGTAGCTACTTACTATTTGTGGAGCATTTGATTTAGTCATTTGCACTGGTTTGGCTAGATGGGTTAAGTTTGGTAATTTCACTTGCAATACATACAATGACGCAAGTGTAGTGGATTATGCAATTTTTTCACATGGCTTGTGTGAGAATATGGAGGACATTTCAATTGGTGAACAACTTTGGGATCTAAATTCTGATCATAATCCTATATATTTAAACATTTCTTGGACTGAAAAGCAGCAGTGTGGGACAAAAACTCAGTGCATTTGACAATCTTCATCAACAGGAAGAATTATTTTGACTCAAAAAAATTGCAGCACATTCAAGATGGCACTTGAGAAATTTGTTAAGAGGGAAAACCGTTTCATGGCCTCCACAGTCACACGCTAACAAGCTTGATTCAAAGTGTGCTTGATGAGTGCAAAAGTGCAAAAAATAAGAAATCTGAAATTTTTTTTTTCCAGCTAATGCTTGGTTTGATGAAGAATGCAAAGAGGCAAGGAGAACTTTGAAAGAGTCAAACAAGGAGAAAATGAATACCAAAGCTTACAAGTACATTTTAAGAAAGAAAAAAGCTGATTTCATGATTACAAGGCGGGAAGAGCTTATCTTTCTGGGGAGAAATAACCCCAAGTTATTTTGGAAAGAGATGCAACCAAAGAAAAAGCAAATAGAGAATAATATTATAGCTTCTTAGTGGTTTGATTATTCTAGACAACTTTATGAGTAGGACTCCAAGGTTGACAATCCTCCCCTGATCAACACTTCTTCTATTCTTTTCATTGTTCAAGAGATAGAGCTGGGAATCAAGAAATTAGGTGTTGGAAAAGCAAAAGACCTTGTGAATCTTCAAGAAGAGTATCTAAAGTGGGGCATGAAAATTCTTGCGCCTCACATTACAAAAAATTTCAACAATATCTTTCAGCAAGGGTTCCCTTTAGATTGGATAACTAGTCTTGCTAATCCTCTTTTCAAAAGTGGTGATGTCAATAACCCTTCCAACTATAGAACCCTTATGATAAACCCTTTGTTTGCAAAGTTGTTTAGGAGTATGATAGAAAAAATAATTAGCAAGTGAGCATAAAAAAGGATAAACGTGCTAAAGGAAAAGCAGGTTTTAGACCTAAACATTCCATAGTTGATCATGGTATAACTTTAAGGCACATCATTGAAAAAGTTTAGGAGAAAAAGGAGGAAGCATTTTGTTGTTTTGTAGATTTCAGAAAAGTGTTTGACACAATCCCTAGGGAAAGGCTTTGGCTCAGGCTAGAGGAACTTGGGGTCCCTATTAATCTTAGAGCGGCTGTTCATAGACTATATGAGGAGGTTAAAGTCAAAATCAGAACTCCAGATGGCATCTTCGAAAGTTTTAAAAGTGACATAGGGGTCAAACAAGGGTGCCCATTGCTCCCTACCCTTTTTAGTTTATATATTAACAAACTTGAAGAGTGGTTAAACTTACAAGGGGGAGATGGTGTTCATGTGGGCGAGTTTGTTATAAGGCTTCTTTTGTATGCAGATGAACTTATTCTGATCTCTAACTCTGCTCCGGGCTTACAAAAACACTTACTTTCCCTTGAGCATTTTTATAGAATGGCGGGGATGCAAGTCAATATCAACAAGACTAAAGTGATGGTTTTCTCTAATAGTAGAAAACATAACCAGCATAAGTTTTACTTTGAAGGCAACAACACTCTTGAAGAAGTGTAAGATTACAAATACCTCACAATTGACTTAAATTAACAATTTAAGTTGGGAAGGGTGCAGAAAGAAGCAAATTTTGGGAGGTTGGAAAGCGTTTTATGCTTTCCAAAATAGATGTAGGGAGGCTGAGCTATGGGATTGGAAAACTACTCAAACTCACTTTGGGTTTTTAGTTCTGTCGATTGTTCTCTATGGCTGTGAACTATGGGCCAACAACACTTTTGATTTACAGTGGAAGGAAATTGAAAAAATTAAAAAACACTTGATTACAAACAAGTTCAAAATTAAAAGTTTGGTCCTTTATGATATCATGTTGAGTGAGGTGGGGGCTGCTCCCATTGAAGCTATTGCTACAGTGCAACTCATAAGATATTTAAAAAGAATTGAGCAAATGGATGAGGGCAGATGACCTAAGGTTGTCTTCAGTGACACTTTGTGCAAAAGAAAGAAGACTTGGATGCGTCAAAACAACAAATGGTTTAATAAATGAGATATTTACTTGAACTCGTTCCCCACAAATAGTAAAGAGATAAAGGCTTTTGTTATGAATAAATTCCACAAGCGTTCTTGGGATAAAGGGTTAACGAGAAAGAAAGAAAGAGTATTATATTGCAGAGTTTAATCCCACTCGTAACCATCACCAAAAATATTACATTGGAGTCAATATCCCTTGGAGAGCCAAGATTCTTATTGTCCAGTTAAGGACCAACTCTCATCAACTCTGCTATGAAACTGAGCATTGGAAAATACCAAAAGAAGCTTGGGAGGAAAGAGTGTATTTTTTGCACTTCCAGAAAAGTGGAAATAGAAAGACATTCCATTTTAGAGTGTGACGTCTTCAAGGACATCATGGATAATTTTACTACTCTCTTGTCAGTGAACTCTTGGGTAGATTTATTCAACGATGGGACTGTTGAGCTGCTGGGGCCACTCATCATTACGTTACACAAGAAAAGGGCAGAAACACAAAAATCAACGTGTGAAGCGGTCTGTCCCATAGACTACTTTTAGCTTGGTAGATGTCGTTAAAATTAATT
The DNA here is from genome assembly GCA_018584345.1 of Thuja plicata. Lineage (NCBI taxonomy): Eukaryota > Viridiplantae > Streptophyta > Pinopsida > Cupressales > Cupressaceae > Thuja > Thuja plicata. The sequence continues at coordinate 3,177,536 of MU223519.1, read as the reverse complement.
TCTTTCTTTCTTTCAAAGCAGTTAGGAGAAAAAAAATATACTATGTCAAAGAATTTAACCCCATGTGGCAACACGATGAAAATTTTTATTTGAGATCTACGATTAAAAGAAAGGCTAAAATTTTAATTGCACAGTTGAGGACTAGTTCTCATCATCTAAGATGTAAAACTGGTAGATGGAAGGTGCCCAAAGAAGATTGGGAAGAAAAGACTTGCATTTACTGTAGCAAGGGGGTGGTGGAAACATAATGACATTTCATTAAAGGGTGCGGAGCATATGTAGATATTCGTAGTCAGTTTGAAAATGATTTAAAGGTAGACAATTTGAATGAGCTTTTGGATGAGGCAAGGCTTCACAAAACAACTAGTTTCTTACTCAAGATTAATAAGGGAAGAGACGACATAAAACAAAATTTGAAAATGGATTAATTTAGTGTATTTTGGTCCCTTAGACTGCTACTATGTGAAAGTCATAAAAATACTTCCTTCTAATTAAATGTTTCTTTTTCTAAAAAGCACAATTCACGTGCTAAATGTAAATTAATTTGTCCTTTTTTACATTATTCCTAAGTGTCACATGGGGTCCATGTCACAGAAAGTTATCGAGTGGGATTTTGCCACGCGGACAAGGCTGTATTTCTGGTCAGACGCCATTTTGACGGGAGTACTCATCTGCAAACAAACGCGTTCACGAACTCATTATTCAGAGGAGACTCTTTCACTCCGTCAGTTGACGTGTATAGCGCCTCTTCGATCTGAAGAATGAAGAATGAAGAATGAATATATAAGTGTTTAATTCTTATACAATTTCCTTCTCTTCAGAACATTCCCCGTTTTAGTGAGAAATGGAAGAGATTAAATGTTTCAAGCTCGAATCCTCCACTTCCAGATGAATAGTATTAGGTTGGGCGATCATGAGATCAGGTTTGTGTAACAGAACCTGGGCAACATACAATGGGGAGATTATACTTGGAAAATCAGCCTGTTGGGTCTCCTTCATCTGAGATCTCAGGTGTCCTTTCACTTCCTTGCACCTTTCAGTTTGGGACATATGCTTCTGCTTTTCGTAAAAAAATTGAATTGGGTTTTGTTCTGTTCTTTTCAATTTTTAGATAATGTGATTCTACTCCATTTCTATTTATGGCTAGTCTGAAATTCCGAAGTACTAACTTTGTGCCATACTCTAAGATTTTTAAACATGGCTCACGCTGGAGCTTATCAAGTTGTAATATTGATCGCACTGGATGTAGATCCATCCGACCACCAGTGTTCTTAAGATTATAAAAATGCGTCGAGTGGAACTGTACCCAGTTGCAAGTTATGTCCATTTTCTTAAATTTTGTAAACGCTTGTTCATTAGATGTATGTAGCAAGCTTTGGACCTTTCTCTGAAGATTGTAAGCATGGGTCGTGCTGGAGTGTACCCAATTGTGAGTTTGGACCTTCTTCTTACAATTGTAGATATCTGTCTCACGCAATTTATCCCAATGAAAAGTCTGAACTGCGTTCTTATGATTTGTAAACTTGGGTTATAGTCCGAATGTACCCCTTTCACCACAACCGCGTTACAAGTGAGCGGAAGCTACGTGCTGCCCCGTTTAGTATAGAGGACTTGAACTTGAGCTATTCTCTTGCAAGTTTCTTCTATTACAGCTAAACTATACCCCCTTGGATTATGTGCTTCAATAGTCTGAAATATGCTTTTTTAGGGTTAACAGCATCAGGTATTGAATACATGGAGCTTTTTAGTATGGCCCATCTTTCATTACTGGCGACACACGATATTTTCTCCGAGTGAGGTTTAATGACTGTAAACATGGGTGTTGATCTTTTGGAAGTTTTTGATATTACGACACTTACGAAGTTTTTGTTACGAGTAATTGAATTTTGAGTGCCATCTAAACATTGTAAATACTACTGAATGATTAACTTAACACTTCTTGTAATCCACCTCTCATAACCTACAATTTACCTTAACATTGTTAAAATTGACCTCTACATTTCATTTTGAAGGCACTGAGATTCGTGGATGTTAATATTTTGGAATAATTTTTTGGAGTAACGACAAGTCTACAGGTTTTGGGTTATGACTTATGAGTAATTCAAAGTATAGAGTACTATTCAAGCATAAGAAGATAATTGGCTGATAAGCACAGTGGTTCCCGGTTTACCTTGTGAGCCAATGAGATGAGGCGTTTTTTAGTGGCCTTGGGTCAAAATAGTCATAACATCTATGAAAGTACATTTACCATTCAGTTTTGGACAGATTTCTTGTACTAGGTTATGATTGCGAATATTTTGTACTATTGTCTAATGCCATTTTATGGTGGGCAGGTTGAGAGGAAAATGTGTTTCATTGTGTATTTTGTTGGTATTGCACACCTGTTAGAATTTTTCATTCCTACTGTAAATTTGGATGTGTCTCTCAACCCTTTTCATTCAATAGTTTGTGGTATGTACTGTGAGATTGTATCTGGTTAGTTTTGCAATCACTAATATCTGTTTGAAGCTGATAACTTGAAGGTGGATCGCTGAAGAGATCTAGTTTGCAGTTGAATATACTTTCCAAATGTCGAAATTCTTTTCTGTGGGACTAAAATAGATTTAAGATTGCCCAATTCTTTCCATAAGGAATGGTTAAATCTGATAAAATTCTGTCAGACTTATTCAGGAGTGATAAAAAATAGGGTCAGTTCCTGTTGCTTCTAGATTTAGATTAAGTATATCTGATTTTGCCACTGCTTCTTGCCAGTTTTCATGAAACAATTATTTTAAGTTCAGTGATAGGAAACATAATAAAAATTCATGCCATTTTTTCTTTCTTCATCTAGAGCATCCTATCATTGTGTTAAAATTTATAAGAGGCATTGCCTGCATCGCATCATGTTCCCAGGATTGTTTAGCCATTAGCAGAGGTTATTCCCTTGAGGATATCATGCCTCTCCTATCTATTTTGTGTCATCTAACAAGTATGTTGGCCCTTATGCACCCGAATCTGTTACAAACTAGAGCCCTGTAAATTAATTCATTGAGCTTGGCTGTATCAGTGGCTTCTTAGTCCCTAGAAGATTGATAAATAATATTTATAGATTCTCACTTGTCTAAACCTGTTTGGGTCTACCCCCTCTTATTTCTCCTCAATTTTGTTTGTGTTGTTTTGCATCCCATTGACCCACTTCCTAATTTTAATGAACTATTAATATTTTTGTAAAGCTCTTTGCACATTTGCTGTCATTTACATTAGAAATCATTTGGACATATTCTTCTGTATTTGAAAATTTTCGTAGTTGGTTTCTTCTATATTTGAGAATATTCCTTTAAATCTTGTATAAATTGCCTCTGAAATAATGGTCCAGTTTTGTTTCTATCTATGTTACATTGGGATGCATCCCCCCTCCTAAAACATATCCCTGGTACAGCAGAGTGGCAGGGAATGTCCCCTGGCCATCCCCTGTCCCCAGGATAAACTGCCGTCCCGGGATGGCTGGGGACATTTCTTCAACTGTCTTGGGGATGTCCCTTCTACTGCCTTGGTTATGGTTAGATGTCCCACTGGTGTTCTGATTTTTTTTAACAAAAAACAATCTATTTGTACAAAGAGAAAATATATGATTACATGCAACTGTCAAAATAAAGTGTAAAACTTTGGAATCTCTCCATACAGCTATAAAATAAAAGTGTACAACAGTTGAATGACTGCATATGACTGTAGAGTGTAATTGTAACGACAGCATACATTTCTTGTTCTTAAGTCTTTTTATCAATGGGAAATTGTGGGATCACATGCAACTGTGGAAAGAAAATTTATAGTTATTGAAGTGTGCATATAAGTGAATAGCAGCAAAAAGCTTTCAGGGAAAAAATAGGCAAACTAGAAGTATAATATTTTTTTGAAAAAAAAAGGATTTAAAGGGGAAAAAATAAGTAAAATATGGATTAAAAAATGGTAAAACATGAAGAAAAAAGAGACAAAAACTAGTAGTTTTTTAAATTTAAAGGCATATCCATAGCATAGAGATATAGAGAGCAAACAAAATAGAGTTTAGCCCATGAATTGTCTAAATTAGAGAGTTTAGCTCATGAATAGTGCAAATGAAAAGTTCGTCTAAAATATTAGAATGCAGTTTAACATGTAAGCTTTCCTAGTAAATGATTCTTTGGTAAGCTTTGCATGACGTTGATAAGTTAACGATAAAAGATTTTATTGAATGGTATGTGAGCAAACCTCTAGTCTTGTTTGTATGATGTGTGTGGATGGTAAAATGCTACTAATAACACTGCATTCCAAATAGTTATTAATATTAAAAGAATGTTTAATTGTAGAGATTGCAGTATCATAACAAATGCTGAAACCTTTGAAAATTCAGTAAGACCTCAAAACAATCACAATAAACATGTTGCATCCCAGAAGGACAAAAGAGACAAACAGTTTTTCACTGAAATTTTTTCGAGTAGGGAACTTCAAAGAATATATCATTCAAATAAAAATTTAATCAAGCGATAAAAGAGAACCCATTTCTCATAACATGTAGAGTTAAATGGGTATGAAATGTGCATTTTCAAAGATTCAAGATACAAAACCAAGTCACATTCAAAAACTTTGCTATTAAATGTAACCTTCAAATTTAGTCAAATTATTGACTCATATAGAGTAGGAGTGGACAATAGACACAAAACACATTTTATGATAGATATGAACTAAGTTACCGATTCGGGTGGGGATGCGGGTGCGTGGATGCGCGATTTTTTTTTTGGGGGTTTTGGATGCGTTTACACACACACACACACACACACACACACATATGCAAAGAAATGCAAGAAATATACAAAATTAAATCATTTGATAGTAAATTTTAAAACTAAACATAGTATGATACTTCATCATTGATCAAGATTCAAGACAAATATTAAATGTTATTATTTGTGCCTATTAAATATCAAAGATTCAAGACTGGCATCAAATATTCGTATCCTGTCAAGGGTTGTTTCATCATTATTAACTTTGTTCCGTACATAGTATGAGGCCAAATAAGACCGGGACTCATAGAGGATTGTTTGCTCTTAAAATAAATTTTATACCAGTTTGTCTGGGTGCGATTTAAGCTTCTGAAAACTCCATGCTTTCGAATAATTAAGGGTCCGATATTTGATTGTAACATCTTCTCCATATTTAACAGAACATCTGGTTATTGGAATTGGCAGTATGTTACCAAAGCCTGATCCTGTGCGTTAAATACAATATGAATGGACACCTTCAGCCAATAAAAGCATTGCCTTCAAGAATTATTTCACCTTGGACTATATGCTTGTGGATGAAATATCTATTCCCAACTAAAGACTTTATTCACGGAAAAATATCATAAAACAATTTGGCATTAATATTTGCCTCATGAACTTCTACCCAAAGGAATAAAAATATTCACGGCAAAATCAAATATTTTAGCAAGAACTATTGTCACAGGAAAATGCCAAAAAATGACACTCCTGGCCGCGGATGCCTTTGGATGCTCCTGGATGCCCGGTGGATGCGCTTCCTGTGCGCATCTACAGGGCATCCGCATCCGCATCCGGATCCATGCGATTCCATCCGCAAATCCAGCCATATAGGCAACGAATCGGTAACTTAGGATATGAATAATATCAAGATAAGCATAGAAAAACACAATGACCAAGATTTCGATGTCACAATAATTGGACATCTTGGTGCATTACTGGGTTACATATAAACATTAGGTTGATGTTTTAATGCAGCCAAGGGAATTTATAGTACAACTTGAGAGAAGGATAACATATTATGAAGACAAAGATGACCTACATAAACATAGAACTAGAAAATATGTGGCTATCCCTAATCAGCAAATGGTAGGTCTAAATCAAAATCGGAGCTCAAGTTTGAGTCATTGCAAGCATAGAAGCACAAATCGTTTGGGAATAAATTGACAAACTAGAGGAGTAGGATTTTTTGAAGAAATCGGGGAAAAATCGGTAAAAAATGGGGAAAAAATCAGATTTACAAAATAACATGAAAACTTGATGAAAAACAATCAATAACTGCTTTTCTTTAAATTAAAAGACGTTTCCATAGCATAGATGACAAAGTTTAGATGATAAAGGACTTGTATAAATGATTCAAAGCACTTGCACAACCTCCTAATATATTCTTAACTTGGAGGACTCAAAGTTTTAACATTGATTGTGTTCGTATAAATTTCAATCAAGCTATGATTTGAAGTAGCACCAAAATATGATGTGGGCTTTCTTAATTTTCAAAGTCAGAATAAAGCTTTCTTGGCAAAATATTGTCAATAAAAGAAAATCTTCATGTTCATATAAATAGAATTCATTTTTTGAAAGTTTTCATAGGGAAAGACAAACACTTAGCAATTTTTTGAAGTCTGGAAAAATTCTAAGAGGTAATCGGAATCTGACCACCCCTTGGAATTGGATTTCCAAGGGTAGGTCGGATTCCGACCTCCCCTTTGAATTCCATTTCTAACAGACCCCCCATTTCTGCCCTATTTTTGAAGCCTGCCAAAACAAATGAGGTAAAAGTCACCTTCAAATGAATGGAGAAAACCAAATTAAATGAAGAAGATGTTGAATCAATCGAAGTTTTAAGGGTGATAATCAGATTTCAAGACCTAAAAGGGAGATGAAAATCAGATTTGAATCCCCTCCAAAGTCAGAACTTGCATCTCAAATCAGGCCATCGAATCCTTCCATATCCTAAGGTTCACCTCCATTCTCAAAATTTCTAAGTGTTGGATGCCTAGCTAGCAACTCTCTTCCCTTAATGGTTTGAACTCTCAAATGAACAAGGCTTGCACCTAAAGCATCTTGAATCCAACCTATTGACTTGGAGACTGCGAGATTGCCACCAAACTAAGGCCAACTACAACAAGTCAACAACTACTCTACTGCCAAACAAAAGAGGGGGTCCCCATTTGCAATGGGGCGATGGTGTGAAAACCTCACAATAGTTCCCTGCTTTCTTGTTAAAGGGCCATCTATAATAGTGCATAATAGTTATAATTTTAAAATTAGCGTATAATAATATATACTTGATCTCATCAATCCATGAGGCGAGGCATGCACAAAGCTCGGGTCATATTGAAACTGCGATTTAGAACAAATTCATTAATTGCTTCAACACTATCTCACATACCCTCCACAATTTAGGATGATTTAAGCCTTTTCAAATTTTGTTGATGACCGCCATTGCTCCTCCATTTAGGGTTTTCTCGAGGTTGGAAAGAAAACTAAAGGGACAAAATTACACTTTTTTTTCCACGACGATTTCGCATTGACTTCACTTCCATCCTGGAATGAACCCTATTTCTGAGTGATTCATCAATTTTGTGAATTATTTTGTAGGGTTTCATAGGTTTTTGGAATGATTTTTTACGTTTTTTGCCATTTTTTAGGGATTTTAATATGATTTTAATGCGCTTTAAATGCAAAAAGGTCATTCAAAATTGGGTCAACGATTTTTTTAGGGAAAAAATGGCTGGCTCTAGGATTCCGGATTAATTGGGTATAATCGAGATTTTTTGCAGATTTCTGCTTCTATGATTGCAAGTATAAGGGCTTGCCTCAAGCAATGGAACACCAACCAATCCCTCTTGTGTCTCCTCATCAATCTGCATAGCATCTTCGAGATTAACATCCCAACATAAGCCTGGAGTATGACGACACTCAAGGGTTTGGTGATCCTGTAGCCGCAAAGCATTGTGTACAACCACCAACTTCTGTGATTGTCTAGAGGTAAGGTTTTTTTCTTGACTAATTGGATGGAGCTATATGTGGACTGATTCCTCTTTGCAATAGAGGAATTGTCAACCTGTGAAAGAAGATGAATGACAAGTACTTTCAACTCTAGTGCATCCTTACGTCCATCATCCAGTAGAGTCAAGTTGAGCTAATGTAGTTCTATCCGCCCTCGCCTTTTCTCTACTGAAGGTTGAACCACAAAGATTAGCAAATGCAAGCCATGGTTTGTGAAGTATAGAACATTCCTCTTCAGGGAAGGGCCTTTATGAAGCCTTCTCACCTCTTCATTATGGGATGGAGGCATTGTCCCAAGTCTCAATGCATACAATTTGGGATTGAGAGCATAGGCTGCCATACGAAGCAAGGTGTTCATAATGTTTCACTGTTGTGTCAAAATGGGCCTAAGATGGTCCTCATAAAATCCCAAAGTAGGGAACGTGCTATGAATTGCTTGCTTGATCTCCCCAAGCATTGCTTTCGTGATTTGTCCAAGCATGCTATCAAAGGTCTCATAAATCTCTCCAAGGTTTGGAGGGTTAGTTATCGTCATTTCTAGTCACTCTCACAATGGGCTTAATGAAGGAGCAAACATATTTGCAAGTGCAAACAAGTTAACGAAATTAAAGTCATAGAAAATAATGGAAATGTTTCACAAGCTAGAAACATATATTAAATTAACATTTTAAAAAGTGAATAATAAAATCAGCAATGCCCCTAGTCTTGCCTCATTGTGGATCATCAAGGATTTCTTATTTCACATGTCTTCCTTCCGATTTTCTTGCCTCATGCTATCTACCCCACTCTACATTGATCACCATTGATTGTAGAGCCTCTTGGTTCCAAGCATCTTTTGTAATAAAATGAAGTTGCTGGCATATCTAGTCTCCATGGGCTTGAGGAATTCCTTCCTCAAAAATGTCCTAAAGAAAGCAAGTGAAGTGTGATGGTTGCAAATGAACATCTTCACATCTCTAGCCTCTTACGCCACTGCTTTCATCCAATCTATCTTCCCAATGCCCTTCAAGGTATTGCTCAATGCATGCACACAACACTGGGTCCAAAAAAAGAGCTTATAAGTACTCTCCACCATCAATCCAACTGCCACACACGGGCTGAATTGGTCACTATCTCCTCTATGGCATTTCTCAAAATCTGAAATTGGAAGGCTGCATCCTTTCTTTTCCTGGAACAATCTATAACTCTAAAAAAATAAGAGCTTGTTGAACTAGTGACAATAAGATTGTGAGTGGCCAATGTTTGATATTGGTCCACCTATCCATGATTATGGAACATCCATCCCTTATCCATGTTTGTCTCATATCTTCCATCAAAACACTTACCTTGGAGTACTCTCTATCAAGTAGTGTGGTGCATAGTTTAGTTTCTCTAGGTTGAACAAATGAGGGACCGACAACTTGAACATCTTTGAACATTTGTCTAAAGTATGGTAAATGTGAAACATGAAATGTTATGGCAGAGCATAGAAAAACTTAGCAATAGAGGATTCAATCACATCTTGTAATTGTATGTAAACAAATCTGCGACATTAGCACTTCTCTTCTTTCCCCTAGTAGAATGAGAAGCAACATCCACGGATCTTGTAGGCATTGACACACTAGGCTGCAAACTCTCCATTGGAATCCCCTTAATGTCTCCCCCTGCATATGCAATCTAGTTGCCTCAATTTTCTCAGCTTGAGTTATTTGTTTACAACCTTTCACCCCTTGACCTACATAAAGATGGCTATAAACTCCTGTAAGCTACCCCTATGTTTTTTTGTGACACAAATGGCACTCCCATACTCTACTACCCCCTGATTTCTTTTTTCTTATCTTATTAACTCTTGATGTGAATTGTAATAGACGCTGAATTGGCCTTTTGCATAGGTTTTGAGGAGTTGGGAAGTACATTCAAATGGGTTTGAACTTGCTGGCCCTGCTACACTCCTACTCCTTGAAGGAAACGTCTAAACAACAAACTAAAACGCATAGCATACCAAGGGGGACACTTAGTTTTTTTTTCCAAACTCTCCTTGTATATTGTGTGGGTTAGTTTGCTGCATAGCCACGGGTCTCCTTGAAGACCCCCCTGTGGCTGCCATACATCTAGGTCTACTTCTTTCTTCCATTTGAACTTCAATATCCTCACCATCACTACTCCCATTGCTGCTCATGATTTTTTTTGATAAGAATTTCAAAGAGAGCTGCAAGTCCAAATAAAAAAAAACTCACAATGTCCTTCCTATGTGTTGAAAATCTTGAAAAAAACTTGAAAAAATGCAAAATAAATTGCAAAAATCAATTGTAAGATGATTAATTCACCTCTAGTTTAATGGATTTGATGCCCTAGTCTCCTCTTTGAACTTCGGTTCTCTCCTTGACCACTTGCTGCACTTCTCTTTCTGCTCCTCTTAGTTTGCAAATGTTAAAATGATTTTTTTTTTCTTTTTGGTTGTTTTGATGGATGCATAAGGTTTAGGTTTTGTTTAAAGGGGTGGGGGGATCCTTATGGGCTAACCCACCCCTTTTTCATTTAAAAGTGTGTTTTTTAAATTTTTGAATAGGCATCCAAATGTGAGCTGGGCTGCAACCATCCCCCATGCCCCCTGTGCATTTCTTCAACATTTCTGATTTTGGGCAGAGAAGGGGGATGGGAAGGGGACATTTCCTAGACGTCCCCGAGTCCCCGAAATGTTTCTAGTATAGGGGTGGGAGTACCAAGGCAGGGGACATAACCATTGCCAAATATCAAATCCAAGAGCCATTAGGTAAGTGCGCATTCTTCTGCTCTAGAAAGCATCAAACAATGGAGCCGTGCTTGAGGAGAATCCTTCCTGATAGCTCATATGTGCTCTTTGAGATCTTTTTTCTAGTGGTTAGAGTATACTAAAGGAACTGGTTTTGATACCAATTGGTTCCATGATCAGCCAAACAATTGAAGCCAATATAACAATCTACCTTTGATAGAAACAACTTTGACATTAATGACAATTTCCAACAATCTTTCTTTTTGAACAAAACACACTTTGACATTAATGACAATATTTCCAACAACATTGACTCTTTTCATATATATATATATATATATATATGTATGTATATATGTATGTTTGTATGTATGTATATGTATGTATATTATGCTGCTATACTCGAATCAACAAACATGTTACATTGACAATTTTCATACACTGCATGAATATCTAAACTTGTAAAAATTTGGCTTTCCATATATATACATGCATCCTCTGCTTTCCCTCTCCCCAAAGCACTGTGGTGGAGCAAACATGTCTGCTCGAATGCCTCAGTTCTGCACGTTTTATTTATCTTCATTTGCCCCTGATTCTTAACTTTAAGAGTGGCATATTCCAACTTCTCAAAGCATGTATGGTTAGTTTAACTATCTATTTCGCTTCTTAAAACTATCTGAACTTGCCTCCATGTAAGGGACTTAGTAACGTTATACTTATAGGCTGCAAAGGCTGGCAGGATATTATGTTGGTTTCATGCTGTAAGCTACAGCATCTTTGTAGCATGTCAGTATTGTACAAAAACAAAACAGCTAGGGGCCACATGTATTCCAAAATTCCTCTCTCAAGAAACCAGCACTTCCTGGGTTCTTTTTGACACGTGCAGCAATCAACAAATTCCCCGAAAAAGTTCAAATAATCTATCAGATATCTATTAGCCAGTAACCATTTCAATATCTGTTCAAAATAATTATATCTATTTTATCTGCCACAGTTCTCCATCGTCATGGATCTTTGTTCAATAAGATATAAGTCAGCGAGCAGCTCTATTTCAATAATCCCCAGGTTCAGCTCATCAGAAATGTTAATGTCTGAGAACAGGAACAAGCTCCCATTTGGATAGATAATAAAGAAGCTCCTCTGCGTCTTGAAGTAACCATCTCAAGCCCCTCTCCTCACAGGAATGTCTCCATGCCTCTGAGAAATACCTCTGCTTTATTTCTGATGATAAGTTCCCTCCCCAATTCCCCTCTTCCTTGTAAGGTCCAACATGAGCTACTTGATTATCACTTCCCAACCTCTAATCATCTCTCGCCTTGTTCCACCAGATGCCCACATATGATTCTAGCGGTTCATTCATCTCACCTTCACGTCACCTATCTGCAGAAACATTCAGTGGGAATGGATGCATGTTTTAAAGGTAGGTCTCCTTACAGTGGGTTCCTGGCTCTCCCAATCCAGATTCTTTGTTAATCTTCTTTCTCCAAAGGAAGTTTTCAATCTCAGCCACATATGGATCAAGTATTTGGTATCCTTACCATATTGAATGCTGTTGAATCTTAAAAAGCACCATCCAAGGATTGGCTAGGGAAATAAGAGAAAATAATCTCATTGCTTCTCTGCTCCTCTATTTCCTTCACCTTGCTACAAGCAATTAGTTTCTGGTGGCCAACAACTAGTATCAGCAGCATAGGATATCTGTGCTTCAGGGCGTTAAATAACTGTTCAAATGTATGCATGGTGAAATCATTCAAGGCTTGAAACAGATTATGTCTTCTGTCAAGTGTCAGTCATTCCCTGGTGAAGAAGGGTCAAGTGGGTCCGCTTGCACGTTCTTTCATCATATGTTTTCTGGTAGAGAATACCGATGTTGATTGGGATCATCCCTCTGGCAAGGAACCTGATGTTGAATTAAGTGGTAGTCCAACCTCTCACTCTGTTTAATCATCCATACTTACCTGTCAAACTAGTGGTTCCTCAACTATCAGTACAAATCAAATCTGTCTGGCCACATGAGAATTTTCTATGAACTTCTGCAAAGGGAATTATATTATCATAGAAGTCAATAAAGCAAATATTTTTGATAGCTGTTGTGGTAGATTAAGTACAAAGGGCAATGGTAGTAGTCATAATATTAGTAGTTTATGATTTTGTGGTTGAGAGCACATCTTACAAGCCCAAAGAGTCTATTGATATATGTAGTGGTAGATTAAGTACAAAGGTCAACATTAGCAATGATAGTATTAGCAGAAATTGGACGCCTATGTATTAGTTCATGATTTTGTCATTCACAACAGAGATTACAAGCAAAATAATTTGTTCTAGCTTTTGAGCTTACTCATTTTTCAATCTTGATATGATCGCTGCTGGGCTCATCTTAATATTTTTTTTTAAATAAAAAATGGATCTTTTGTCAATCATTCTGCTGATGGGGTGTGCTGGTTTTCTGTTATATATTATTCAGTCTGATAACAGGATATAATTTGAAATTTCGGTACAACCTAGAATATGTGGCAATTTAAAGTGGCGGTCCTGTTTGGAAATTGTTCGTTAATTAACTCTCAACTGTGAATTTGAGACCGCGATATCATAGTGCTTGTAGAAAGTTGAATAGTTTATTTATTAGTTAAAATTTGATAGTTCTGGCATGATTATGAATTACACTAGAGCATATATTATCCCCAAGACCTTGCAACCCCTGTCACTTGAGGTAAACCCATGTGTATTTCATTTCCAGTTTTCCATTTCTTATGGCATATATATGCATTTCCACATTTCCTTGATGGAATATGGATACCATGACTTGGAGTGTATTTTATGGATGACATAATAATATATTTGCTTTCTGTTCTTTGGAATTGGATCTAATTTCAACTTGTCCATCCATTGATGAATTCTTTGTCCATTCACTAATTAGCTGACGAATTACCTCAATTGTTCAATATATCCGACAATATTTATTAAAGCTCAAGAGAAAATGCCTTTGTGATGTAATATTTTGTCAATTAAATATGTATATGGAATACGTTGTGAGTACTTTTTAAATTTGATTTAACTATTTTAGACCTTCCTATTTGAGGAAAACTGATAACTGAAGCTCTTTGCAGTAGAAATGCTTATATGTTGAATTGTTTCAGGTAGAGCATTAAATTCTTTGCAAGACAATTGTACAGGGCCTCAACCAGGTTTGGTGATGTCTAACTCTGGGGAAGCACCTGAGAACCCAGGTTTATTGTTGTCCAACTCTGGCAAAGCCCTGGATCAGCCAGGTTTACTGTTGTCTAACTCTGGTAAAGCACTGGACCAAACAGGGAAAAAACAATATGTCAAGCAAGTTACTGGTAGACATAACGATACTGAACTACATTTAGCAGTGAAAAAGGGAGATTTAGAGGCTGTGAAACAACTGTTGGGTAACGTAAAATCTAAAATTGGCCTACAGAGTCCTCAGGCAGATCATACAGTGATTGATATTGAGATGGGGGAGAATTTACCAAGTCTGGTGGATGAAGTGAATGAGCTAGGAGAAACACCCTTGTACATTGCCGCAGAACGAGGGCATTTGGAAGTGTTAAAAGAGCTTTTGAAGTCTGCTCGTCCTGAAACTCTTACTAAAAAAAACCGTGTTGGATATGATGTCTTACATATTGCAGCAAAGCAGGGCCACATAGGTACATTCTTTTCAATTTTGTTCTTTTGAGAAATTCTTTTTGTTTTCTTTGGTATCATTTGTAAAAGATCATGGCGTTTTAAGTTTCATTATGTCAGTCTTTTCTTGTTTTACAGCTTACTATTAATCATTTCATCAGTACTCCCTCATAAATTTTTTTAACTTTACAAACATAGCAAGAGACAAAATCTTTCCTACCTATGCACAACTGCGGAGGTGACCAGGATAATGCAAGGTTTTCATTCATTACTCAGCTTGTAAGAATTCTCTGCCTGTAATTTTTCCTGTTTTTGCATGGATGGTTTAAACTTTAGGTTTAGGCAAATTGAGATATACAGTCCCCTCTTCACACAGCAATGTAAGATGGTGGTTTTGATAATTATTAATTAATAAAAGAATGGTTTTAAAATGACTGTTCTATCTTCTCCAAAGCGCAGACTTAGGTGGTCTAATTGTCTGTTTTTTAGCTGAAAAATTGGTATTTGAGGTGATAAGTGACGTTAATTACAAATCCTTTCACTAAGAAACTGTGTGAAGACACTTAAATGCCTCACAGAGTAGGGCCTCCCTGACACCTTCAACTTTCAAGTAGGTGTCATGGATCAATAGTAGGAGATTCCCACACGACATTGCATGATTGGATTAGATTGCAGGTTACCCTCTCACGGTTGCCTCATGGTTGCTGAGCAAAAACAATAGCATAAAGGAACTATGTATTACTAATTTACTAGGAATCTCTTATGCTGTAAATTTTGAAGTCCTGATTTATTCCTGTTTTGTCCCCAGCAGCGATCAATGACAGAATCTTTAAGTTGTTTTTAACATGGCAGCGTGTTGGTAGTATCCCATTTGTTATGATGCTTAGTAGGATTTGAATCTATATAAAGCCCAGTGTGCATCTTCTTTTTTCTAGGAAAATACTTTTCTCTTTTTTCCTGCTTCTTTTCGTACATAATTGTCACATCCACTCAAGATAAGACACCTTATCTACATCTTCTGTATATCTACCAGGATTTCATAACTTCACTCAGACTGGTGGTAAAGGAAGGGAAATGACACTGTTTTTTGCACTGTCTAAGTTTTTTCTGTTTCTATTTCCTGACCTTAACTTTTTTTTATGAAGGTACAATTCCATTCCTTTTGTTATGCAATTTCCTGTTTAGTTTTCAATCATCTCTATTGCTATTGTTCATCTGTTCGTGGTTTTTTTTCTCCATGAAAGCTTAGGGAGTGAAAACTGTTAGACTACATGTGTGACAGATGCAGCTGCTAGTTGATATAGAATTATCTTAAGATTTTAAGAAGTTGCCAGGAGGTTGCTGGTATTCTCTTGCCATGCTGAATTTCATTCATTTACAGTTTGTTGATTTTTGCAATTTCATACAGTGTTGAAAGTTCAAACATAAAAAGTGTATTACTTAAGGCTAAATCTCATCGAATGAGCTCATTATTTCATATATGTGTATTTCCATGTTTCTTTCCAAGAACTGTTTCTGAAGTGCAGTGAGATTTCTACTCCATCGTAAACCTAGATGTGTTTTCAAACCCGAGCAAAGTCCTTTTTTTTACACTAGGCATATTTTGATTCCAAATGCTTACATTAAAATGGTATTAAGTGGTCCAAAAGATCTGTCATGCTGGAAGTGATGGAATGCAAATATGATAATATACTTTTTAGATGAATTAGTGGGGAATTCTATTTGGGACCTTGCCCAAGAGAATGTATAATTGATAAAATAACCTTAACAATCAAAACTGACTGCACGTAAGAACTCAATACAAAACCAGCAGAGATGCAAACTTCTACTATGAGCAAAAAATATCAACTGAGGAGCTGTAAACAAGGGAATGCTGCTCCCAGAACTAATGCTAATTTGATCATAGACAATTGCAAACAAAAGTAATAGGAGGGAGACATCACACTCCCCAATGAAGTATACCAGAATTATCTGCTACACTCCAACCAGCCATGTCTTCAACCTGCGCCACACTTGTATTTTTACCTCCACCCATCAGAAGATCCTACACTGGCATCCAGCAATGAGAAATGGAATACATGAAAAATTTCCTTCCTGCTCTGTACTCGGTTTATTTTATCTGTACATAAGGGAGGGGGTGTGTACTCACTTGAAACCTGCAGGTGACATTTGTTATGGGTCACCATGAGGCCCTCGAAAACCTTTTGAACATCTGCACATAAAACTTTAAGGACCATTAATTAATGAGAACAGCTTCATTTCACTATTGTCCACCAATCTTCAGCTGGAAACTCCTCTTTCCCTGATAAATTACCTTCCTCACAAAAGGAACCCTTCAATCACCTTAGCTGCCTCCTCCATTTGAGCACTCAAGACCTCCACATCTCCAAACTGAGCAGAAAGGAGGAGAAGAAGGAGCTAAATTTCTTTACTGCGTTATGGACCGCAGTCACCAGCTTAGATACATAGTTCTCCCAAATAGAAGCTTTAGAATGTAGCAGTCTAAAAACCTAAGAACATTACCTCCTAAGACTACCTCAACAAACCCTAATGCTACCATATTATTGCATTTGTAAAATGGAGTGTGGCTGTTAGTAGATACTTGATCCTTTCTGAGAGGATTGCTTGCCTTGCAGGCCCAACTCCTATGTGTCATGGTACTGAAAAGCTGACAGAATCCCCACTGTATAGAACACAAATATTAATTGACAAAGCACAATTGATATTTTCCTAAGTTGCCAATCCTGGTTCTGATTCAGATTCGGGTTCAGATTTGGATTTCCTGGATTCAGCAATTTTTTTTTTGGGCGGGTTCCGGTACCGCGGGTGTATATATATATATATATTTTCATATATATATATATGTTTGTATGTATATTCATAGATTCATACATGTAACATGTTCAATGTTCATTCATCATTGGTTCAAAACTTCAAACATATAATAATAAGAAGTTAGACGCGTGATACTCATAAATCCATAATTGCCAATAAAATTATAAATAAAATATCTCATATATCATATTCATACTTTGCAAAAGTCTCAAAATGTCATTACACAATGAAAATTTAAATTACAAGCCATATTTCATATTTAATATCTAGATTCATCTTCATTATCTTCATAGGAATCAAGGTCACCATTTTGTTCCACTTCAACTTCATTTGAACCAACAGCCATGCCATTTGCTATGTCCATGTCACGTGGAAGAACTGCCTCTTGTTCATCTACAGAGACTTGGGCAAGCTGTGCAACCATGGCATTTGAATCAGCACACTCAGGGACTAGATCCAAATTCTTTGTCAAAAATGGTGAAAAATGCTTGAGAGATGAATGAATGATCATCAAATGACCAAATGCATGCTTTATTGGTCGAAATTAGAGTTTAGATGCTTTTTAGATTTAAAAATAAATAAAAAAATGGTATGTGGGGTCTGTTTTTAGGGCATCCACAGCCTTGGATTCCTGTGGATTTCTCCGGATGCCCATCCGGAATCAGAATTAGAATTGCACCAGAATCAGGATCTGGGGCTAAGTACAAGGATCTGGTAACTTAGATATTTTCTATTTCCAATCCTAGCATGTTGAAATAATAATTAATGGAAACTTCTTCCATGGAACCACTTATGAGTGACAAATCACTCATTGTAATAAATGTGTTTTCAGATGCTTAATCAAAGTAATAGCCAGCCCATGAAAAGAAAAAAGGGATGTGGCTCCAAAAACATTCTTTCTACATGAATGATATGTTGGGTATGTTGTCATTGATGTCAAAGGTTGATGATCAAGATCGTATAAATCTCAGAGGATTACTCAAAGTAATAAGGAATAGGAATAATAAAGAATAGGAATGAGCTGCCTGGTTGTCTGGTTGAGTTGCTTGAGCTACTTGGTTACTTGTGTGAGCTACTTGGTTGTCTGGTTGAGCTGCTTGAGCTACTTAATTGCGTGCTTGAGCTACTCGGTTGCGTGCTTGAGCTACTCGATTGTCTGGTTGAGCTACTTGGCTGAGTGCTTGAGCTAGTTGACTGTTTGCTTAAGCTGCCTGCTTGTCTACTTGTCTGCCATGTCATTGGTTGAATATTCTAGAGGCATGTTTTAATTAATCAAAGGAATCAATTTTATTATTCAAAATGTAACGCCTTGGATGCAGAAATTTATTGCCATGAAGGAGAGATGAAATGAAATATTAGAATCGTGCGTGTTAATGGAAGTGTGCATTTGTTTGGACAGGAAGATATTTTTGGTATGTGGATATTTTTGGCACCGTTCTCTTAAAAACACTGAAGATATAGTTATTTATGGTTTTCTATTATGAATATACTTGCTTTGACTGGGCAGTCAGAATCTTTCTTGGAAGAAAAATGTGTAGCGCTAATTATCTCTGTTATTCTGAGCAGCGCTATTTATTCTTTGAAGACTAGGTGGTTTTTCTTGAAGTCATGATTTTGGTCAGTAAAGTTTTTGGGGGTATGATAACCCTTTTTGGCTATGACTGGACCATGACTAACAAAATAAGAGGAACATGTAGATGCATTGAAATTGATGAACAACGTTAAAGTTTTGGTATCGGATTCATTGGAGACATATAGCTGGGCATTTTTTTTTGAATTGTTGACTATTTTTGGTGCGATTATATTATGGACTTCTGTTTTTGTGGTAGTTGTACTCATTGAATAAGGTGTGCGAAAAAGGTTGATGTATGGTGTGTTGCTGGTGAACAGTGATTGGTGAAAAGTGTCTTATTTGATTACATACTCGAAGATAATTAAGGCATCGTTTTTGTGCGACTGTGTCAAGTAGGGTGATTCTTCTTTCTATATATTTTGCATTGAAGCACTTGCATTAAAAAATGTGAGTATTTGATACTCAGCTACAGGTTCAAGTGAAATATCAGCAGTGTTAATTTATTTGGAGTAGAGTTGGGTGCTTTGGATTGATGAGAGTAGAATTGTTTTTCAAGCAATATCTATTCCAAAAAGACAGAACATGTTTATTGTTTGAGTAGACTACATTTTTGACTGAAAGATATATGATTTGAGTGCAACTTATTCTTAAGGGAGTTATTATTTTCTTTGGGAGTTGCGTGTGTGGTGAGTGGTGATTGTAGTTAGTAGGCTATGCTATTCTGTAGTAGTATATATATTGCTTGAGCTGGTGATTCAGGGAGGATGATTTAAAGAGAACTTGTTAAGAATTGCTTCAGGTTTTAGTGTATTTTCAAAGTTGGTGTTCAAACTGAGGTTGGTGCCTTAGCTGATCAGAGTTGGTGCTTCGAGGAGGGTTGGTGCTCTCAAATTGAGGTTGGTGCCTTAGCTGATCGGAGTTGGTGCTTCGAAGAGGGTTGGTGCTCTTTGAGAGTCAATGCTCTCTGTGAGTTGGTGCTCACTTATGTAATCTTGGTTGGTGCCCATTTTTGCTAATGAAAGCTATTGTATGCCATAGTTTTTTACCCGAAAGGGTTTTCCACGAGAAATCTGGTGTTTGCATCTTGATGGTTGCTCTCTTTAAGTTTTTATATGGTTTCATGCATTTAAAAGTTTGAAAATCTGAAATATTGATTAACCCAAGCCCCCCGCTTTGCCCTCTCAGTATTTCTTGTGTGCTTTTCATGATATGCTATTGTACTAAACTTGTGGTCATGCCATTACTTTTTACCTTGAAAACCCCCGTCCTCATACCAGAGACTTTTCCGGGATGAGGGGACAGCCAGGGGATGTCCCCACCCTGTCCTTGATTTCTGAAAATTGACAGGGCACGTCCCAGAAACCCGTCGAAACCCGGGGGCATCACCCAAATTCGGGGGGGGGGGACGACCAGGGACGTCATAGGCGTCCTTCGACCGTCCCCGACGGAAAAAGGCTATGAAAAGTTTTGAAAAAATGGCATTCCAACATGGTTTCTTTCTTGCTCGAATGGCTTCTTTCTGCTCGAATTGTGGGCCCCTCCTCCCTATTTGCCCTAAAAGGCCAAAAACGTGGCTTATACATTGCATTTTATGATTTTATTTGAGTCATTTCTCATTCATCACATTTCTTAGTTTCTATTCTCTCATTCACAACAACAAGGGTTTTGAGTTTTCATTTGAAGGAGCAGCAACAGGGTTTGTGCAAGCGATTTTACCATTTTAGGAGCAAGAGCTTGGAAGAGGTGTTTAAACATCCTTCCATGCTTTTATTTTTCATTTTTTTTCAAAGCTTAAGCTTGAAACAATCTGATTTTTTTAAATTTTTTGCATTGTTTTAGTTCATTCTTCAATCTCAAAATAAACCAAAATGAGTAGTAGTGAAGGTAGTAGTAGTGAGGATGAATTGGGAATGTGTGGTCAAAATGTAGGTCAAACTCAGTGTTGAGGCTAGTAGTGGGCAACAACCTGATTTGTTTAAGTGCCCTTCAACAATCATGAGCAAATATGCAAAGAGCCCTTTCAACAAGAAAAAACCTCTTCTCCAATATGCTACACCTAGGCTTCAAAAGAAAGAAAATTCAGGAGAGAGTAGGGTGTGGGATTGTCATGTTTGTAACGATGACTTTAGGGGCAACTATACAAGGGTGAAGTCTCACTTTTTGGGTATTGCATGCCATGGGGTTAGCTTGTCCAGATTTAACTGAAGAGGAGAGAATAGAAAGCCATAGATTGCACATGGAGGCTGATATGGGGCAAGGTTTGTCAATGCCATCACCTTCTTTATCAAGTGCACAATCATCTAGGCCTATGTCATTTGCTATTGGTACTAGTCCTATTGAGACAAGAGGAAAGAGGAAGATGAGTGGTGGTGAGAAGGGAGGAATAGTTGAAAGTATGTTTAATGCACAAGCACGAGAAGTTACAAAGTCATCCGTTGCTAAATTCTTTTTTGCTAATGCTATCTCATTTCATGTGGTCCGTTCCTTTTATTTCAAACAAATGGTGAAATATATAGCCACTATGGGTCCCTCATTCACACCCCCTCGTGATCATAAGCTATGAACTACCCTTCTAGACAAAGAGTATTCCAAGGTTAATGTGTTGTTGGAGGATATGAGATGGACTTGGGTGAGGATAGGCTGCTCTATTGTGATGGATGGGTGGGCGGATGTTAGACATCAATCACTCATCAATATCATTGTCACATCCCCTGCTGGTTTTTATTTTTTGAAAGCCGTAGATTGTTTAGGGAAGCGTAAGGACGCAAATTTCTATTTCACCATTTTGAGAGATGCCATAGAGGAGATTGAGTTCGCTAATAAGGATGCAAAGTTCTATTTCACGATGTTGAGAGATGCCATAGAGGAGATTGAGCCCGCTAATGTTGTACAAGTCATCACAGATTTAGCACGTGTGTGCAAATCACCTGGTTTGATGGTGGAGAGTGTTTACACGCTCATCTTTTGGAGGAAGATAGATTGGGTGAAGCAAGTGGTGTCAAAAGTTAGAGAAGTTCAAATGTTCATTTGTAACCACGCCTCACTTGCTCTTTTTAGGTCCTTCTCAAAGGAGTTCCTTAAACCTGCTGAGATAAGGTATGTCAATTTGAATCTTAATTTAATTAAATCAATAAATTATTTAAATTATTGCTATATGTGTTTTCCAATTACATTGAGCCTTATAATATATATATTATAGGTATGCCACTTACTACATCTTGATGGAAATGATGCTTGAGGTGCATGAGCCTCTACAATTGATGGTTGTGAATCTAGAGTGGACCTGATGGTCTAATTCTTGCTCTCCCGAAGGAAGATCACTCAAGCAAAAGATCCTTGATGATAGTTGGTGGACCACAATGAGTTAAGTTGCTGATTTTATTTAAAAATTAGAATTAAATATTGGTCTTTAGGTTGCTGATTTTTATATTAAATTAAAATATCTAATTCTGATTATAAATTTATAATGCTTTCAATCTTTTTGTTTGCATTTTGCAGATATCTTTGCTCTGTCATCTCAACCATCGTAGATGTCATTAGATATGCTGATACAGACTCTCCTAGTCTTGGAGAGATATATGAGACATTTGACAGTATGCTAGGGAAGATAAAGAAAACAATTTTGGCTAGGGATCCTACTTTGGGGTTATATAAGTAGCATATTAGGCCCATTGTGACTTTGAGGTGGAACATAATGAATACCCTGCTTCATATGGCAGCCTACGCTCCAAATCCCGTATGGCATGCAAAAATGGATGGAAGGTTGCCTCCATGTGATGATCTAGAGGTATTAGATGGGTTCTCACAAGCCATTGATAAGATATTATCAGGGGAGGAGGCTTCCATTCTTCACACACAGTTCCTTGACTTCACAAAAACTTTGTGGCCCAACATTGAGTAAACCACAAGGGAGGTTGAATAGAGTCATATTGGCACAAAAAGATCCTATCAGGTGGTGGACATGGCACGAGAGGGATACACCACAATTGAAGGTGCTTGCCTCTCACCTCCTTGCACAGGTTGCTAATTCCTCTGCTGCAGAGAGGAATTGGTCTACATACGCCTTTATCCACTCCCTCAAGAGGAATAGACTTACCTCTAGACAAGCGGAGAAGCTAGTGGCCATGCATAGTGCTCTTCAACTTTAGGATCGTCAGAATTCAGAGTATAGGCAGATTCCAACTTTATGGAGGGATGTTGATTTTGAAAGTGTGGTCCAGGTTGATGAGGAGGAGACACCACTGGGATTGGTTGGGTTTCCGTTGGATGAGGATGCACTTGCAATGGAGCATGATAGTGGCAATGACTTAGATGACTTTGATTTTGATACAATGTTGGCATAAGCAGAATAGGAGCAGTAGTGTGCTTTGTTTTTCTGTATTTTGAATTTTATATTTAGCATGAAACTATATGGTTTGGGCATTTTGTATGTTAAAGTTAAAGTTATTTTTTTGTCATCACATGCATATTGACAATGAATTCCGTATTATGAATGCATATTGATTATTGAATTGGTTGAAATTTGACTATTTTCTTTTAGGATTTAGTATTAAAACAATGAAATGTTGTATGTTAAGGTTATATGATGTTTAAATGACATGCTTTATCCATATTTTTATATGAAAAGTAATGTATATCTGCAAATTTCCTTGTATATTTTAAAATTTCCATATATTTTATATAACCGTCCCCTTTGCCGTCCCCAAACTTGGCAAAAACATTTACTGTCCCGGGCCCCGTCCCCTGCCGTCCCCGTCCTGGAAACTTGGGGTAACACTGCTTTTTACCAATTTCTTATTGCATTGTACGTAGAACCAACCAGAGGCGACAAGGCTTTTACAAAGCACATGCAAAATTTTAGACATACCAGGTTGCTGAGATTTACAAACAGGTCACCAGGTAAAGAATTACAAATGTTAGACTATGATTATTTGGGACCTCATGCATAGTGCAAGAGTCTCACTTGTACTGAAGAAAACAACCATTACAAGTTGTCAACATCAAATGTTGTGTTATGCAGACTGTTATAATCCTAAGCTGTCCCCAAAGGGAGCGACCTTACTCGATCGTGCCAGATAAAAGGAAAATAATTCTGCAATGATAGACAAAGGTGCCAACTAATAGCCATTGTCATCATATATTCAGCACATCAAATTGATATAAGCAGCATCTCTGTAGCAAACAAAGCACTCCAACACTGAAAACAATGTGCCACAGTAAACTCTGCTTCTTGTAGTCTCAGATGAACTTGCCTCTCCATTACAGGCTTCAATGGTGCTTACAAAATTTCTGACCTTGGCTTAGCTTGTAGAGGCAGGGGAGGAGATTTAATACTCAAGTTGTCCCTTCACAATTGTTAAACAATGCTCTCAGGTCAAGCTTGGAAGCGACCCTCTTACTTGTGTAATGGTTATTTGGTTGTGGATGAGCATATTTTCTTTTATGACCTCTCATCTCCTCTTCTGTGGCTAAAAAAAAAATAAAAATTCTCCCTTTTCCAAGTTTCTAAGTTTTTTTCTTCCTCCTCAAACTGGATATGCCTAAAAATTGCAGCTTGGAATTGCTTAAATGAGTAGTCATATCTTCCAGTGAATGTATATCTGCTGTACACCATGAGCAGCTATACACTATTCTCTTATTTGGCACATTTTTATTCTAATTTTTTTAATCAAGTGAATGAATTTTTTTTATCTTTGACTGTTGCATTTGTTTCTTATACGACCTGTATGCAATTTTCAATATATGATTTGCAGGGTAGCACACTTACACTAGTGACAATGATAAATGATGCACAGGTATTGTGAAAGAGCTTCTGAACCTCCAACCTGGTCTGAGCAAAACTTTTGATTTATCAAATGCTACACCTCTTATTTCCGCTGCAATCAATGGCCATGCTGAGGTTGTTAATGAGCTTCTTGCAAAAGACTGCCAGTTGATAGAATTTGCTAGGAGCAATGGTAAGAATGCACTGCATTTTGCTTCAAGAAGTGGTTATACGGAGATAGTTACAGATCTTCTGGAAAAGGATCCACATATGGTTCGGAGAGAAGACAGGAAAGGGCAGACAGCGTTGCACATGGCAGCCAAAGGTGCAAACTGCTTGGAAGTAGTGAAAGTACTCCTTAAGGTTGATCCAGTTATAGTTATGATGCCAGACAAAAAGGGCAACACTGCATTGCATGTCGCCACAAGGAAGAAGCGTGAAGAGGTGCTTGCTCTTTGTTAAATCTGTGTTCTATTTGATTGAAATTTTGCTTAGTGTATATTTTACATAAATATGAAGGATAAAGTGTTTACAACTATACCAATCCCAACATTAAGATTTACTTCATTTCAGTGCTGACATCACAAAAGTGCACAATTATTCTGAAAAATAGAAAATTCCATGCTGGCACACTCCTCAGATTTTACAACAAAGCTATTTTGATGATCATGGCAATAAGTGTCAAGTGTCAACATGCAAGTTTTAGTGAGATATAACTTTAACTGGATTGTAGCTATATAATTGGTTGCCTGGGGAAGGTGCATAAATTTCCAATAGGAATGTGGTGTTAAGTTGTGAATTGTATTTCAGGGTCAGATAGATAGAAAGAAAGGATCCAAAAATACATGCAGTTACAATAGAATAATACAAGGCTAGATTAGAACCCTACAAGCCAAAAAGTGACTCAGTCCTCTTATGCCTGACAGCATAAATTCATTAATCTTCCCAGGCTATATTTAAATTGCCTTTTTGGGGCACGATGAGAGTCTTGCCACCGTATAGCATGGATAGCATAGGAAATGGCTGCACAACACATACAGTAATATCAAAGAGAAACCATTTTACATTCAACAATATTATTATATTAGTAAAAGGCCAGACATGAATCAAATGTAACTGGTTGAATTGCGAAAGATACAAGTGATAAAAACTTTCGTCTGACGATTTCATGAAGTTCCCAGCAAGATTATCCAAGTTCAGTTTGTCATAAACATCCTTGATAAAAAAGATCACCCTATCTATGAAACTCCTTATATGTCAATACATAGAAAAGGTTCAAAGCTTAAAAAACATCTAGGTCCTGAGCAAAACAGTATTTTCCAAGAGAATCTTGGATATCAACTTTTATATAGTATTATAGAGGACAATATATATTTCCATTTATAAGTATAGTTGCAGCATCTGATAATAAATTAGATAGAAAGAAAAATGAGAAGTCATTTTGGTTCTTGTGAAATACAATAAAAACACATCTCATTGCATAGCATATAGGTCCAACATTGAAGAGACAAATCTAAGGTTGATATTTCATTAGAAACATGCTTGATACCATCAATGGAGACTGACTGTAGTTTGTTATTTTCATCCAGAAATTTTGGAAGGACTTTCAAACCCAAATCGAGTCTTGGAACCTGGATAGAATTTGACTTCAGAGTCAACTAAATGTCTATGTATTGAAAAAAAGTTATGATTTTTTCAACCTTTATTAAAACAAAAAGTTTTCTAAATTTCTTTTCAAAAGGTGTTTTTAGAAAGTCGATGGGAATGGCTTGGTCTTCTTAATTGGCACAGTACAGAATAGATGAAATTTTGGGGATGGTGTCTCGAAAGACCCTTTGCCCACATGGACAAATGGGGGACAGTTTCTGCCATACTTCCATGGAGTTTCCTAAAGGGGGGATGTAGGGACAGGTTTCTGGGATGGGGGGACCAAGGGCCTAAATTTGGGGACAACAGCGCAGGGCTTGTGTTGGGCGGTGCTAATACACATATTTTTTGAAAAAAAAAACAGTTATGAAAAGATGTATAAGAATTACAAATCAAACTTTGGCAAATTAGTAAAATACTAAAGCCTAAATAGTATGAAAATTTGAAGTGAACATTAACAATTTTAACATTAAAATGAAAATGTTGAATTTGTAAGAGAGGAACATCTATTGTAAGAGAGGAAAATCTGTCTTGAAAGAATAGACTATGATGAAGAGGTCTTCATGCTGCTACAGGATGGTCCATGCCTGGAGTCTTCAAATCCCAATGCATAGATAAGAGCGTCTGAAATGGAGTTGTAGTGGTGGATTTTGAGGGTTTCCATAGTCGGACAAGAACTAGACACAAACTTCGAGATGACAGAGAAAAGTCCCAACAAGACATGAAAAAGGGGGAAAAATGACAAAGTAAAAATGGACGAGTAGCAATTCGGGTCTTAGGAACTGATTTGCAAATGCACAAAAGGAATATGTAAGTTCATTGTTGTAGTCGGGTCTTAAAGTCCTGATTACAAGTATGTATAATCAAGGGGAAATCATTTTTTAGTGGAGACTAAAAGTTTCGACTGCATGACAGGATCAGTCAAGGAAAAAAGTTTTGACTACATGCGATTGGGGGAAAAAGTTATGAGTGCAAGTGCTTATATGGCTACACTATGCAATTTGGAACTTTAGGCCCGCATTGCAAACAACAATGCAAACTTACTTGCAATGGAGGGTACAAATCCTAAAATTGCAAGAAAACTTAAAAAACTAACTTTGAAATTATTAAAATGAAAATTAAGGACTTAGACCTTAGACCTTTGACGTCAAACAACTTGACGATTCAAAACACTCGAGAATACATGGATTGCATCTTGAAAAATGCGCCTTAGAAAACATAGGCTACAAATTGAACACAAATTTGTAGGGGTTATCCTATGATTTTGCCAAAGCTGAAATAAAGGACAACAACTGGCTCTGGCTGGGGAACTTCTTTCATTTGTTCTTTGAAACAATGAAAGGAGTAGAATCTAGATCTCTAAGTGCCTTCTCCATCTATTGGGCTACAAAGTCAAGTAACAAAGAAACACAAAGACAAGGATGATGCGACTGACTAAAACAAGCTATTGAAACAAGACTCGACTTTGTGCGAGTACACTTATTGGAAAGGGAAAACTAACCTAACCTAAACTAACCAACAATGTAAACCTCCTAAAATGAACCCATTCACTGGCTCACCAAAGTAGCTGCCTTTCTTCAACAACTTGCAATACCTTACATGATCACAAGCAACCACATACAGATGAAGCATGAACTTCTTTCGTTTGTTCTTTGAAACGATGAAAGGAGTAGAATCCAGATCTCTAAGTGCCTTCTCCATCCATTGGGTTACAAAGTCAAGTAACAAAGAAAAACAAAGACAAGGATGATGCAACCGACTAAAACAAGCTAGTGAAACAAGACTCAACTATTGGAAAGGAAAAACTAACATAACCCAACCAATAGTGGAAACCTCCTCAAATGAACCCATTCACTGACTCACCAAAGTAGCTGCCTTTCTTCAACAACTTGCAATACCTTACATGATCACAAGCAACCACGTACATATGAAGTACGAATAATAATACCATGAGTTGATGCACCGCTTTTTGGAAGAAATGAACAAATTCACTTGCTTCCTCAAATGGATCATACATATTGTTGCTCCAAAATTTATTAAGGAAAACAAATTGCCCTTGCTCAATTGCAAATTGATCTTCAACTTCACTCTCAACTGTATCCTCATGCTCAGGTACAAATGTGACCTTGATAATCTATTGGCTTCCGACCAAGCTATATGTCTTATTGGACATCCCCTTGACAGGACAAACCCAGAAATCATTTTCTTGCCAACTAGAACGTCAACCACAACCTCATGCTGATTTGAATGACTTGCCTCATGTGATTCAAATGAAAACATGACTACATTACTTGCTTCATCGTAGTGTTCAAAAACTTCATTTTTGGGAGAATTGTCATTAAGACTTAAACAAAACTCCTCTACGATGTTCATGAAAAGATCTTCACCAAGTTTTTCGGTAGTTCCTTCATGCATAGTATGTTCAAGTTCACGACCTTGAGACACAAATGCATTCTTATTAACTTGATTAATACATTCCTGCATGTCCATCTTATCTCAACTCAAGACATGATTGTCCTCATTTACTAGGACTCTGGCAAAGTGGATTTCATCAACCTCCTGTTGCTTATTCCCCAAGGTATCTTGCACAAACTCAACTTCTTGATCAACAACTTCCTCATAACGTATTGACTAGATACGAGAGTCGCCAACTATGTCTACTTCCTTTTCCTGAAAGAGATTAGCAATATCACTTTGTTCGGATTTGGAATCTTTCACTACTACATTTGCTGATGGTACCTCAAGAGCAAGCTTCTTCGGTGGTGAGAGAAGCTTGTTTTGATTCCCTACAACATAATTATGAGTAGCATTTGGGTGTGGCCTTCTCGAAATGTTCTTGTAAGGAGAAGAGAATACCCTTTGAGCTATTTGCTTTTTGAGAGAAAGCAACTCATTATCCAGTCTTTGCACTATAGGATTTGTTTTGCTGGTTGAGGTTGATTCCAAAGACTAGCTTTCTTTGGACCCATTTGATTTTAATCTTATTTACCCAGTGAGGATCAGAGCATCTTCAATCTCTGTTGCCAGAGTTTGTGCAGCTACAAGATTAGCTACAATTGCTCTTCTCAATAGAAAACTTACATCAAACATTTGAGCATTGATGAAGAAATATTTGAGGTTCTCTGGTGTAGGTTTGGCAACAGTAGGAATCCTGTTTGCCAATTTGTTGAACTTAGCAACAAATTCACGCATTCCTTCATTTGTGTCAACTGTGCCAACAAGGTGTGTGCATCTTCAACTGGCTTGAAGTACTCTTCAAATTTAGTTTTGAGCGAATCCCAATTTGTAATGGATTGTGGTGCAAGGTTGTAGAATCAAACGGTAGTAACACCCTGCAGTGTCTCAATTAATAATCTTACAAAATAATCTTTGTACTCAACTCCAAGGACTCCACATGTTTTGTAAAAGGCCTTGATGTGCTTGTTACGGTGTTGCTTGCCATCACCATAGAACTTGGGAAAGTTCTTCCTGAACCTTCAAGAAGAGGATGTATGGGTGGTGTCAAATTTAGTGGACCAAAAGCATTTCCCCAAGGACTTGGGCAGCCATTTTACATGTCCTTGGTGAAAGCTTGACAAACTACAAGAAAATAAATTACAATGAAAAGAATATTTGTATACTTAAAGCAAAAGTGTGAGGCTCTTGAATGTGTATCGGGTCCCTAGCGGAGTCGCCAAAAACTGTTGGTTGAATATTTTGCAACCAATAGTTTTTGGATCAATTGCAAAATAGTAGTTTCAACCACAACACATGAGACACAATCTCTCCTATTTATAAGGGAAGACTCTCCCTTTTTATTGCTACTGAAAACAACAAACACTTAACTAGGATCTAAGATTATGTACACTAGGGCCCGTTTGTTTCGCGGAATTTGTGTATGCTGGAATTGCCAATTCCGGAATTCAATGAATTCTGGAATTCTGCTATTCTCAAAACGAATTCTAGAATATGGGCTTGTCCTGTTTGGTTCACTTGGAAGATGACTGAGAAGATGCAAATTCTGCATTTGGTTCCACACAACTAGAATTGGAATTGGAATTTTTGTTTTTGCATTTTTGTGAGTAAGATTAATATTTCAATGTTTTTAAATTTTTTTTTCTGTAATTTGTTTAATTTTACCAAAAAAATAACGAATAATTTGTTTAGTAACCTCTTTTGTAAATTAAAAATATGATTTATCTTATAAATTACACCGTTTTTGATAGAAAAATGTGTTTTTAAAAGTAATATATTTTTTTTCTAATATATTAATTCATTTATTACTATGCTAAATAAAGTGAAAAACTCTTTTAATTTAAGAATGTTAATTTTGCTTTTGCAATTTTTTTAATAAGGCTAATTTTTCATTGTTTGCAAACTTTTTTTAATTAATATAAATTGTTTAATTTTAACATTAAAAATTATAAATTCGTAAAAAACTCCAAAATAGTCATGACATTAATTTAAATATGTCCAACATTTCAATACACAAATAATTTAAAAATGTCATTGTTAAACCACATTTACACATCTAGCCCCTACAAACAAGTCCGATTATGATGACAATAAGGCATAGGATAAGGCGTCGTAGAAAGAGGATTTCGTCTTTCGCCATTGATGCAATTGCCTTGCACGACTTGCACTCTTCTCGTTCGTCATGTATAGTTGTCGACGGGATGGATGTAGATTGTAATGAGCCCGATTTGGCCTCATCTATAAACCATCTAATATTTATCCATTTCTGTGCAAATCATAAGTTTGGCATTTTGTCAAACAGTTTGTCGGACATGTTCTAATTCCACTGTCAGGACCTTGTTCAACTCTTACTCAAATTCTCTAATAATTTCAAAGTCCTTGTCAAAATTGCTAAGTTCTTGAAGTTAACATCTCTTGACTTTAAATGTTTCTGTAATGAGCTTGGCTGGCTCTTATACTAAAATCAACTGAATAGGTATTCCCTCTTCTCTAGAAAAATTTAAATGGCTTGCAACTGTAACTATATATTCTCCTTGTGTTTTCGAAATTGGAGTATCATATTGTATGCATTAAATGGCTCAAAACAACTAATTATCACATTTCGCAGACATCTGAATTCTCAACTTATTTCAATTTCTTTAACAGAAACGTTACACAATCAAGTATGGATCGTTCAAGAAAGGAAAAGACCTGTTTCCTTTGCTGTGTTGCTTATTGGTGGCCGTGGCATGTAATAGACCAGACGTGGGCTCAATGTAGCTTCACGCGAAAGAGGAAGTGTTGTCCAGCGTCCAGCTTGCTGTGCGTGAGGTATCGCAGTCACTTGCAGCCTCCTTCCCACGCGATGGTAGCCAGACTCCTTGCCCGCGGTGGTTCCCAATTAATGTACACCTCCCTTGATGCCGTGTACACTCCAATGTCAAAGTGCATACATGTTGTGCTAAATGCACTATTAATTACCATACGCAGCTATAGTAGAAAATGCCCAGCTGTCACCCACTTTGCTGCTGCAACAATAGATTACTCCAGCCATGAAATTTGATTACTCCAGTAATGAAATTCGATTCCCAGCTAGGGTATGATTGGATCAAATTTTGGAATGTTCTTTCTTCTTCCCCAATAGCAAACGACCTCTTCAAGCAGGCCACAGTTCAATGGTGGTTCAATCTTCAGAGTTAAATTCTTCCTCTAGTTACAGGTAAGACAATACGAAGGAAAATGGATTGGTTATACAACAACAACCAATGGTGGGTTAGCTTCTGGAGAATCAGTCTCCAAATACTAATTCGACCCTTATACTTCAGCAAGGGCACAAATTTCAGAATAACAGGAACAATTTCCGAGACCAATTTTAATATTCAATATTCGATGATCAACACTAAGAATGGATCCGTATTTATAACTCTTCGGACGCCATAGTTTCCAAAAGGATAAATCAGTTAACCAGTCTCTGGAATAGCAACTTCCAAATTATTATAATAATAAAGTATTATTATAATAATATAACTTTATTATTAATTAATAACATATCGTTATTAATTAACATTAATTAATTAACCAATATGCATTCCAGTGATAA
>MU223519.1:3098550-3145424 GCA_018584345.1 Thuja plicata | reverse complement strand
AACTGCCAGAAATAGACTTACTATAAATAGTAAGTCCCCAACCAAGGAACTGTACAAACTGAACATTGTCTAGAAAATTGACCACTGCCGATACTGCCCTGCCAGAAAGGGAAACTGACCAAACTGAATAGTAAGTCCAGACTTACTAAAAATAACAAATCTGCCAACTGGGACCCTCGAAACCAGGGATCAGCTCACGAGGGTCACAATGGTGAGCTGACCAAGCCACTGCCAAAACCTGTTGACAAAGGGGGTCATCACATAGATGGGGCATCATCGACCCACCAAAAGTAATCACAACCATTGTGGCCCTACAATACCAAAGTTACATTTTAGTTCTTGTTATAAAGATTAATTTTTACATTGTTTTAAAACATAACATATATTTCCATTACCAACCTTTTTACTATTTGGGCATGCCCAAAATTGGCGCCCTGGATTGGTCCATGTCTTGGAGGTCCTCAACAAGCAGGGGCCAACACCACATTGACACATTGGCAAATTCATCTATATGAATAATGCACCATTAGTACAACATTAGTATTTAGAATGCATGTATATTAAACAAAGCTCAACTAATGTATTTAGATGCCTTTTTATATCATTTTCCATGATGTGTGTGATAATGGACTACATTATTTTAATGCATGTGATAGTCAACTACATTATTTTAATGCATGTGATACTATAATCTTAACACGAAAATGATAATTGTAATCATTATTGTAATCTTAATTCTAACTATAATGCAAAAAAATTATTTGCAATCATAATTTTAATCCTAACATAACCCTATTTCTAAACCTAACATTGATTATAATTGCTGAATGTATATAAATGGTGTGAAGACAAACATAAATTGAGTTTGATAGGGATTAGATTTTAAATTATACTAAAGTGTACCACATCACATTTTAAGCATATTAAGACATTCCATATAAATGAATTCCAAACAAAATAAAGATAACATGAATATAGATTTCAAAGTCACAAACAAAAATATGTTGATATAATTTTCAATGACAATTTACGCTCCAAATACTCCAATCATATATAGTAGTAGGCGTGGGCATCTACAAGTCAAAACTACTATTCAATATTATATGCAAGTGTTTAAATTTGATTTTGTGGAGATTATTTCACTGTAGACTTTTCAGATCTCACTCCATGATTCAATATCGAATGAAAGAGAGTTCAAAAAGATGTAAGATGATAGCTCACACAGTACATTCCAAAACACCAATGCCTTAAACCCTTGAAAAGGCAACATTCTATCCGTACCAAATTGAATAAAAGATAAGATTATTAGGAGCACAAGGCACGTTCCAATGTAGCATTGACAGGTAATAATTTCACTATCTGGAAATGTTGAAATAATACAACTATTAACATACTATAATTAGATTTCTTTACATAATAAAACTATTTATTTAGACTAAGCTCTCTTACAGAGCAGTCTCCCTCTTAAGAGACAATTTCTGCAATCCCTCTTTCCTACAAAAGACTCCCACAAAAGTTGAGCTGGAGAAACATAGACCGGTATAGTTGTCACTACGTAATGCACGTAACCATTCTAGTAGGAAATTGCCAGCTATATGTTGAAGGGAGTAACAACATCTTTACTAAATATGAATTTTAAATCAGTAAAAAAATCAACATTATGTAGAAATGTACAAATCTAGATATGACTTCTAATTAAAGAAATTACAAAATGATGTAAGATAGTATTGCAAGATTATGGGGCAGTTTTGATTTTCTTTTACCAATTTGCAAAGCAAAGTTGTGTCATACACATGTAAATTTTGAATTCACTAGTAACGGGTTTACCACAACTGTCCATTTACCACAAGCAGAATTTTGGTTTTCGGAAATACAAAGTTACAAACATTACCATATAACAACAAACATCCCTGTAATGGCCATGAGTGCAACAAAACAAGGCTTATATTGGCATTGCCCAGCTAGACTGATCCAATTTAGATTAGACATATTAACAATATACAAAGAGATATTTTAGGTCTCAGCCTAAATTGTGATCAAATCCCTTGAAGACACAAGGTGACACTGAACCATTTCCCTCGTCCACTTAACCATGCAAAAACCAAATACTCAAGTATCAAATTTTAACCACATTAAAACCAAAAATGTCACATGTCATGCCCATGGATATGCTATCGTATGCCCTCAGAAAGAAAAGAGACTTTGTGCCTACACAAGCTAAACATCTAAATTAAGACAAATCAAGTTGGAGTTGTGCACACCTAAGATGGCCTTAAGCTTCAACATTCTCTTTCTGCATCAATATCAGCTCCTTTAGCAAAGTAGCATCATCCTCTAACCCTCGATTCTTCACCTCCACCAGTTGGTTGGCCTGAAAGAGCTTGTTTTCCTTAATATGACTGGGACATTGTATCATTGAACTTCATTTGCAGCTACGTTTTCCATATTTTTCTCATTTGTTTATAGACAGTCATTTCTATTGATATGATCACTCTTTGCTGTTGATTGTGGGTAACATTTGGATCCACTTACCTGTCACGACTCCTAGATGAAAAATAAACTTTCTTTTTTGTTGTTGGTAAAACTAAATTACCCCTATACATTGTAAGCTTATTAGTATTATGCTAAAAGGAGGCCTCTCAATAAGCTTATTAAAATGAGTCCACAAACTTATACAGTTGAAGTGGTATCTCCACATAGAAGAAACCATAGAATTAAAGCATCTTACAGATTAATTTTCTATTGCATGATCACATCATGAATATGTGGCATTAGTGTCCTAACAGGTCTTATTAAAATTTATCTGCCATTGAATCAATCATGACAAGACTATTTTAGCAAGTTATCTGCATACAAATCAATCACAACTATTCTATTATAACAATCATTGATTGATATAACAATGAATCTCAAGCAAACAACAGGTAAACTACAATCAAGGACTAACAAAAGAATCCATCCACACAAAAGCTATTAGCCAACAGAAACAGACACACATCTAACAGCAAGAAGGCATGTGATGTCCCTTTCCAGAATTTTAATGAAATAACAAACTTGAAACACAAACAATATTATTCGTATGAATTTTAATGAAGTAACAAACTTGAAAACAAAATTAAATCATATAAAAGTCATATAAGAGTATGAAATAGTTATCCGTGAAATATCCATATAAAAGTTACTGTACTCCTCCAAACTTCATTTCGATATATCTGACTCTCTCCTCTTCAGTCATTCTCAGGAACCCTTTGGCTTTTGCAGTTTCAACCAAGAGAGTGTCGTATGCCTTTAGCATAGTATGTGGAGGTAGATCAGGGATGGATTTAAGAGCTTCATACACATTATCCATTACTTTATCTAAAGCATCTTCTGAATGTGTATGATCCACTTTGATATTTTGAGGCATATTGAAGTCCTCGTGCAGCTTTTTGAGAGTCTCACACATCACATCCATGGAACCGGCCATGCTTGCCTTCTTCCTTTTTGGCCTCCTTGATGACGATGTTGGAGTCTCTTTGCCGCTTGTAGCAGATTGGTTGGATTGAAAAAAACTCATCATTCAAATCAGCATCAGTCCCCATAAGTGTGGCTATATCATCAACATCATCAAAATCTAAAGGCTCATCCATGGGGTTCCCTTCTTCTGTCTCTTGAGGTGTCGAAGCTGCCTTGCCTTCAGCCATATCGTTCCCCACAATGAAGGCTAACTCATAGTAGTATTGGAACGGCTGCCTCTTATACACCTTGGCATTTTTGAATTCTTTTCTCTGCATGTTGGCATAAGTAATGAATTACTAATCATCTTGCATTACAAACTTTCAACACATGATTTTACTTAAGTCAAAATAATTTCAATAGCATGTTACCTTAAGAAGCTCCTCCTATACACTATCCTTTGCATCCATACATTGAGTGGTCTCATTCCATGCAAAACCACTTGTATTCCTCAAGTCTTTCATTACTCTAAAACCCTGCTTTCTTTTTGCCTAAGAATATTGGCTAGTTTAAAGAAGGCTCTTCTACTCATACGGATTTGGTCATGACAATTCGTGTCATTGGAATAGATGATACGCATATAAAAAGGAATTGGATCTCATTGGCGCCTATGCCTTTCTCCTCTAGTTTCGTCTAAAACTGCTGCTATGGCTATTGCAACGGTGGCTACAACAACTACATACAGACGACGGAGTCTGGTCTTCCTGAGTATAAGTGCTTCAACAATTTCATTGTGAAATAAATCCATCGATGACTTCGTGAACTGCAGACAACATTAACAAAGATCTATATATCAAAGATCAGCTAGTAGATGCATTGAGGGAAATAGAAACATGCTTTGAAATGATAGTCAAAATAATTTACACTACCACATCAAATGGATTGTCAACCAAACATCAAAGATGTCTAGGAGAAGTCTTCAAACTAGATGAAATTCTTGTGAAGATGACAGCAAACCAAGACTATAAGTATACCTCATATTTCCACTAGGATATCCATCTAGAACCTGGTTTGAATCTGAATGGTAAACTACACTACAGATACTTGAAGACATGCCAACACTATAAGGTTTAAATTGAAATCTCAGACATAAAAGGGCTAATATTTCTGTTGGTAGACCACCCTGACCAGTATTTGGGACATTCTGGTTAATGTCATATGTGGTCCATTTTGGCTAGAAATTAACACAGCCATTTGGAAGCTCACACAAAAACTCAAGTTCACCTTTTGTGAGCACTTTTTGTGCAACTGGCTTCCATCGTTTCAACTACAATGAATTAACTAGTAGCATATTAAGCATTTATAATCCATATGGCTCAGTTGAACCAGCACAACCAATGTGAGTTTGAGAGTTGGCTTTGCTAAGACTTTCTAGTCAATTTGATTGACTCAACGTTGGGATCTTATTATATTTTATTGGTATGTTTATGGCTTCAATATGCAAGATATTGGAACATATAATGATGAACATACTGTTCTTGTATATGCCAATGTTAGCATCAAATACTGGCAATTATTAAATATGACCAAATATGCATCATATGATGAAACTAATTAATTTACAGGAGGTTCCTCATCTAAATATTTATTTATTTTGAAATGTAACTTCATTGCATATCAGGAAATTAAATAATTATAATCTTTTGATTCCCAACATCTCTCAAACTGCACTTCTAATAAATGTTTTCACATCTTGCATGACATTTTGTGGAATCTAAAAAGGCATATTAGACATGTTGAAATAATTTGGAATTGTTGTAGTAATTACTAACAATTAATTTGAAGAAGTGTGGGGCTGGAACAGGAGAGATTATGTATCCAGTCTAGACTTAATATCTTCTACAAGGAGTTTTCACGCGGAAAAGACTGAGGACGGGCATTTATTGTCTGATAGGGCAAGGGTCAGTGCCTTTAGGCATTCATCTCCTTAACCATCAAGAGAGCACTTAATCAATTATTTACTTGTTGAGGTAAACTATGCTGGTATTGAATTGAATTATCTGTTTACCGTGAAAAACATTGCTCATTACTGAATAAAGGAATTGCTACTACTTTATTCCTTATTGCATAAGAACAGCAATGAAAGAGAACTTAGATTTCATGCCAAACCATATCACCCATAATAATGAATAATATGATATTCAGACTGCTTAAATTAACCTTTGCATCTAGATATAGCCATGGATATCCTCGAAATGGAATGCTATTAAAATGAAAATGCAAGAATGA
Source organism: Thuja plicata (assembly GCA_018584345.1). NCBI lineage: Eukaryota > Viridiplantae > Streptophyta > Pinopsida > Cupressales > Cupressaceae > Thuja > Thuja plicata. The sequence goes on along the minus strand of MU223519.1, from coordinate 3,139,700 downwards.
TGAAGCTGATAAAGCATAAACTTAACTACAATATGGTAAACAGCTACATCCATATAATCAGACAAATTACAGCACGAGAAATATAAAAGACGTTATATTGATATTAAACAGTGTATACAGACCAAGCCATGCATTAAAGACAACAACATAGAGGGGGCCCTCGAAAGAGTACAAAATTATAGATATAAACCTGGACAAAACAGAGACCCGAGAGAGACAATGACCTTGGCAAATGAATACTAAACAACAGAAAACAACCAAAACTCAAAATGGGCCAGCACAAGAGCTAAAAATATGCCTAAGCCCTGCTGCCTACCGCTCTAGAACATAGAAAGCAAAGATATATAACGCTACCAAGCCTGCCATAGAGAACTATCTGTACTGCCCTAACCCAAAAATCCAACTGATACATCATACCTCTAATACAAATTCAAGGAAGAGGCCTAATACGTCTAGTCTGCAATTTTTTGTCTTTCCTGTCCTGTTCCTTAGACTCTCCCTGAGCCGTGTCTAGTCTGTGTTTTCCCCTGCATTTTCCCCGTCGAAACCCTTCTTCTCATGGAGCGGCAGCGGTAGATGGTTGAAAAAGATAGCAAAAAAAATATTCACGCCCGACAAATGGGAATTGATTTTCCTTCCCAAATTAACACTTTTATTCCAATTCCACTTTTCAATTCCAATTCCAGGGTCTAAGGGGGAATTGTGGAATGCTCAAAATGACCCAAAATTAGAATTCGCATAATCCTATTCCAATTTTTAATTTTGGAAACAAACACTGAATTCGACAATTCCCGAATTCGGAAATGCCAATTCCTGGGCAATTCCGCGAAACAAACGGGTCCTAGGCTAATCAATGGGGTGTTACATTCACCATATTTTATTTTTTCAGAATAGGTATTTTTCCTTCTTCATATTCCCTACTTTCAAGATAGATGTTAGTAAACAAGAAGCTCATGAAAGCTCAAAGACTTTTCATGTCTTCTTATGTGAATTCAAAAACAAAGATGGAATATATGTGCAGCTCAAAGACTACAACATATATTACACCTTAAATGCACAAACGTAAGAGGTAAAAGTAGCACAAAGACTACACTTTATTTCTTAGCTTGAGCATAGAACACTAGCTTTAAACACAATAAGCAACTCAAAGTCTACAAGATTGGGTTTAAATCCCTTTTAGATAATACTACAAAACTCACAATCAACTCCAAATAATGTCATCACATCACAACTTGTTCCAACACAAATATTGAAAGCAACTTGCTTCTTTTATTGATTAAAATTTGATTTACATCTAAAATCAAAGTTTTAGAGTGTTTCTCAAATGGGCAAAGTTTTGTTACATTGCCAAAAGATCCCTTATTTACAATGAGCCCTCTCATATTTATAGAAGAGAAACTATGAGAAAAAGGAGGGAAAATCCTAACTAACTGTTGCCTTATTCAACATTACAATCCTAATCTATTTCGACTTATAATGTGATCACATGCAATTACATCTTACAACTTTGCATATAATGTTGGACAAGAACTAGACACAAACTATGAGACGACAGAGAAAAATCCCAACAAGACATGAAAAATGGGGAGAAAATGACTAAAAATGTACAATTTGCATTTTGGGTCTTGGGAACCGATTTGCAAATGGACAAAAGGAATACATAAGTTCATTGTTGTAATCGGGTCTTGAAGTCCCAATTACAAGTATGTATAATCAAGGTGAAACCATTTTGCAGTCGGGACTAAAAGTTCCAACTACATGACAAGATGTAGTTGGGGAAAAAGTTCTGACTATAAGTGGTTGGGGAAAAAAATTTGACGGCAAGTGCTTATATGCCCACACTTTGCAATTTGGAACTTTAGGCCTGTATTGCAAGTGCAATTCAGAACTTTAGGCCCGCATTGCAAACAACAATGCAAACTTACTTGCAATGGAGGGTATAAATCCCGAAATCGCAAGAATTTTTAAAAAACTAACTTCGAAAACTTATTTAAAAAAAAATCAAGGACTTAGACCTTTGACGTCAAACAACTTGACAATCAAAACACTCAAGAATACATGGATTGCATCTCATAAAGTGTGCCTTAGAAAACATAGGCTATGAATTGGACAAAAACTTGTAGGGGCTATCCTATGATTTTGCCAAAGCTGAAATCAAGGACAACAATACCAACTAGCCTTGCGTGTGTAACTGTAGCATCCTCATCAATTGTGCTGCCCCCTCTGGCTCTACATCCCACCATGTTGTTGGAGTCTCTTTGTACAAAAGTGTCTTGTAGTCAATGAGACATAAAGCACTATGTACAACCACAAGCTTTGTTGCACTCCTAGAGGTAAGTATGTTCCTCTTAAGAGAGTGGATGAAGTAATATTTAGACCAATTCCTCTCAGCAATAGAAGAATTAGGAACCTAAGATAGTAATCAAATGGCTTGAGTAGTAGTCAAATAAATTGGTTCATGAGAATTCCACCACAAAATCGGGTCTTCCTATGCCATAGTTGCTATATCTATCTTGACCTCCTTAGAAATATGCCTAAGAGTGGTGAATTTTGTCCCCTTAGTACGAATGACGTTGGCCTCTGTAGGATCATAATCTTTTGGATGGCCCTAAAGAATCCTCCCTTGACCTCGACATCCTGTTTGGGAGTAACTCTACTAGGCCTTTGCTTGTACCACTTGGGCTTCAATGTATAGGCAACCATGTGCAAGGGAGTGTTGAGCTACTTTCATCTTCGATGAATGATTGGCTGAATGTGCTCATTGTAGAATGCTAATATGGGGTCCTCTCACACAACAATACTCCTTTTGTCAAGCATAGTATCCGTGCTCTCATACATCTCTCCAAGGAAAGGTCCATTGGCATCCCTATATTGAATGACCTAGAAAATTGGAGTTATGGGCTTGGGCCACCAATTCCATGTGTGTTGTCATAATCGTTAGTTGCAATGCTTCTTGCATCTCAAGCATTCTCTTCAAGAGAATGAAATAGGACACATATCCAGTCACAATACGTTTCAATAATTTTTTCTTAGAGAAGATCTTGAAGAGTGCATGTGAAGTGTGGTGGTTGGAGATAACATTTGTACATCTTTAGCATCATTGACCACTGCTTTGATCCAATCAATCTTTCCCATGCCCTAGAGTGCATTATTCATGGTATGCACACAACAAGGAGTCCATAATTTCCCTGTAGCTTTGTACACATGGGTTGCATCTGTCACTACTTGGACCACATTTTGTGGCTCAACCTCCTCACTAGAATCCTTGAGGATCTGCAACTGAAACTAAGCATCTTTGCAATGCCCTGAACAATCAATTGCTTTAAAAAGATATGGGCCCCCTAAACATTTAACCATGATATTGATGAATGGACGATAACTAGTGTCCATACACCCATTCATGACTATATTGCATCCACTTGCCACCCAACATTCCTTTATTTTTTCCATTAAGACATTTATCTTGGAATAGTTCTTATCCAAGATTGTGGTCCTTAATTTTTTCTCCCTTGGTGGCACATATGATGGTCCTACTCTTGCTACCATCACCATCGCCTCCTTATAATAAGGAGTTTGAGCCACATGGAATGGAATGTCATTGACAGAGAAGAATTTGCCAATGGCATCATCTGCATCATCCTTCATCTGCACATTGAATAATTCATTTATTGGGTTAGGAGTATCTCTTCTCAACTTGCATTTCCCCCTCACGTCTGATGCATGGACCTTTGAAGAAGAACTTGGCTTATGCGCAACTTGCCTTTGCATAGTAGGAATATAACTCTGTGGCTGGCTTTGACAACCCATCAACCTATGAGAAAAAGAAGCAGATATAGGTGCAACTGCATTGTCTTTATGGACACCCCATAGCTTATATATCTCAGCTTTGTATTTCAGGTTTGCTGGTCTCCCCAAAAACTTACATGCTTTCATACCTTTTCCTCGGATATGAAGGGGGTGGGCTTTAACTCTGGTAGCTGCCATAAAATCCAAGGCCACAAAAGTGGCACTCCACATTGTCCTGCTCCTAGATGTCCCGGACTTGGTAAGTAATAGTGTTGCAAATTGTTTCAAAGGAGACTGACCCTAAGCAAAATCTGCCAATGATGTGGAGGGGAAATTCATACTCGCAGCTACACTCGCCATGGAGCTGATGGTTCAGGCTTCACCATCATGGTCATCCCCTTCAGCCTTAGCCTCTTGTGCATAATCAGATTCAGCACTTTCATTTTGAACCTCAACCTCTTTCTCACTCATCCCATGAGAACTCATTGTGACATTGCAATAAATAATATAAAATTTAAAATTCAAATTCAGACAATGCATGCTGCATAATGCAAAGGATTACGACAAAGATTTTCTTTTTGTTTTCTTCATGTCGTACGAAGCACAAAAGCAGAGGAAATAGAAAATTTTCATCCAGTTTGACAAATGTCAAATAAAAATAATAAATTTGAACATAAATTATAAAATACTAAAAATAATTTTGTAAAACAGTAAACGTAAACAAAAAATAAAAAAAAATATGACAGCCCACAACCATGTCTACAAATATGGTTTTTACTTTTTTAAATTTCAAAATTCAATATTGAATCTTGATGACAATGAACAATGAATATACTTGCAGCCATGTCTATGAGATTATGAAACAAATTAAAATATAAATATGAAACTATTAAAAAAATGAAAAAAAAAGTCATAAAATCCTATCTTATATGCATGAAAAACCCTTTCAATTTGGTGTAGAATCCCTCTTCGTTTTGTTCCTTCTCAACCTTCTTGCACTTAAGTCACTTCATTCTCACTCTTTCACTCCTTCACTCCGTCACTCACTCTTTTTATTTTCTCAACCTTGCTGCTGAAATGAAGTCCTGAGTAAAAATGAGGATTATAGAGTGTTAAATAGGGTTTGGGTGGCTTTGGTGGGGCCATTGGCCATTAGGGTTTGGTATTGGGAAAGAGTGAATTTTTTTAATATAAAATGTGTTTTATGCCTACTGGCCGTGGGAGATGCCTGGGCCTCCCCGGGATAGTCAGGAAACTCTTGGAGACTAACACTTGAGTTTGTAGAATGGTTATTAATGCACAATATACAGAACAATACAACATATATTCAATGGAACCAATAAGACATTTATTACCAATACTAATAGAATACACAAAATACCATACCAGAATACCAAGATGGCGAGGAAATGTTATTTCTTTATTTCATACCATCAAACCATAAGTCCAACAACAATAAACCAAAGTTCTTATATAATAGTCGGTTGGTTGGGGAAACCAACGGACGCATCTCCTCACTTTAACTACCCTCCCAACAAAACATAACTAAGTCTAATACAATATTACTTTATTACGTACTACATATGTCCCCCCACCAAAAAAGAAAATCAGACTTCAGAGTTGGGTTGTGAAGACATCCCTAGACTTGGAGCTTGTTCTTGGATGCGTAAGAGATCTCGTTCAGCAGCCTTCTGTTTGGCCCGAACTCCTTAGAGCACCCGTAATGCATCCATCTTTTTCGCTTCTGCTGCTGCTAATTTCTCTTCCAGGCCAGCTCGTTCCATCTTCCATTTAGCTTCTCACATAGCCTTTTCTTCTTCCCATTTCTTTTTCATTCGGTTTGTCAGATCCTTTTCTTGCTGAAGTTCTAAGTATGTCCTCCTAAAAGCCACCTCCATTTCTGTAAGTGTGTGCATGAGGGGTGGCTGCTCCTGTACCTGCGGTATGATGCATGGGGCTGTCCAGATTTCAGCTATTTCTCCCTGCCTGTACCCACTTTGCTGGAATAGGCTCCAATCTGTATGGCATTTTCCCTTTATGAATGTTGCCAAGGACTTCGCTGCTCTAACTATGGTTTCCACATTCTGACTCTTGGCCTGCTGTATGATTTCCTTAGTGGTGTGCTCCATAGCTTGCAACTCTTTGAGGAATCTTGTTACTTTGTCTTCTAATGAGATCATCTCCGAAAGGTTCCCTGTCTTGTTTTGCATTCCTGTCATGTTTTCTTCTTCTATTTCCATGGGAGGTGGCGAGGGTGGTGGTAACATCCCAACTTCCTCAAGCAGCGTATCTACCTCTTCCAGTACCGTATCTTCCCTAGTATCCTCACCCCGCATGTCTTCCTTTTCAAGCCCGAGTTCAGTCCCCGTCTCCACACTCTGAGCAGCCATTTTCTCTGCGGCTTGTACCACCAAGGCAATCGGGTGGGCCACTTCTATACCTTGGGCTTGTGGTGGGTGGAGTCTTATCTTGTGCCCACACGTTTGCTGCCCTCTGAGGTCTATGACCTTGGTACGAGTTTGTTGATCTGTAGGAACCAGGTTGGCTACGCTAGGCAAGGAAAGTCTTGTTGCCCCCCATTGAGGAATCTTCTGTTGTCTGCTTCCTTCTTCCTCGGTACTTAGGTTCTCTTTTTCCGTACGACTGCCCTCCTTGGTACGGACATCTCCACTTCCTTGCATACTAGGAGTGGTACGGACGCCTTCCTTCGTACTGTTGATGATACGACCTTCATGTGGACTAGACCTAGTACCAGCGTTTTCTTCCCAATTCTTGGTGGTACGTCCTTCCTGCTATGTATCTGTTCTGTGAATTTGGGCGTACTCAGGTACCCCACTTGGCAATGGGCCTTCCACTTGTGGTAAAAAAGTAATGTCTCCCAGTGTGCCCTTCAAGTGGCCAAAACAAATTTCCTCCTCCTGGGAGTCTGAAGATGTGTCTGTACTAGTCTCATCCTCTTCTGAACTGTCCTCTCCAACCTCCTCCTGACTTGAACCCTCGATAGATGTTGGTTGCCATTTTGCTACTGCTTGTCTTGGTTTCTTTTTCCGTGGTTCTCCCCCACCTGATCCTATTCTGAAGGTGTCCAAGTGAACCCAATATGTCATGGCTGGCTTGCAAGGTTCCACCCTGCTGGCTGGAACTAGCACTCCTCTATTTTCAGCAGCCACCTGAGTGCAAACTGCTTCCAAAAATAATGCTATGGCGTGATGTGGCATATAAAATGCCTTATTCTTTAACTCCATGAATTCATGTAACCTCTCTGAAAGGAACTGTGCCCAATTGTACACCTGTCCCCTGTTCAGTCCATCCACCACTGGTAACATCCAGAGGGCTATATCTGGTGTGCGGCTCCCGACAGTAAGTTTACTTTTTACCAAGTCTACAATGCATCACCGTTCTTCATTAGCTATGAAAATTTTCTTTAGGCACCTACTGTTCTTTTTGTTGAGAATGCTTCCACATTCTTGTTTCGTGAGGTCCTTTCTGCACATTAACTCCAACCACTTCTTTTCCTCCATTGTCATTGGGGTCTTTGTCAATTCATGTCCTCAGTTGGGGATTCCAAACACCTTATTTATTTCCTTTGCGGAGTAGGAAATGGTTACAATTTGATGGGAGTACCAGATTACAGATTTGTGAGCCTGCCTATCATAACCAACCACCATATTTCGCAAGATAGATTCAAATTCGTTTAAATAAAAAATGGGCATAAAAGTTATTTTGTGTACCTCTTCTCTACTTAATGCTTCTTTAAGAGTGTGCTTGTCTTCTGCATTTTCCCACCAAGTGCGACATCCACTTCCTACTACACTTTCAAAACTGATATTGGCAGCCGTAGTCCTTTCCATGATGTTCCCTTTTTCCTTCTTGCTTGTCATCTTCTTCATCTTTCTCTCCAGCAAGACTGGATTTTTCTTTTTGGAATCAATAATTTTCCCTTTGCTCGGGTTACCAACGTTTATCTTTACCATCTTATGGTATCTGGCCAACCGTCGTATGCCTTTATTAGTTTTTATGCGCCAACCGTTTTGTGCCTCCTTTTCTTGAATTGTCCTGCCACCCTCCTTCGTAGACGACCTTTCGTACGGCTACCCTCCTTCGTACGACCAGTCAGGAGTCGTACGGCGTACGACCTCCTTGTTGCTGCGTTTGCCACCCAGTCCACTATTCTCCCTCCTCTGTTTAGCCGGATGCGTACGGCTGCAAGGCTTGGAGAGGTCCGGCTGGTCTTGTCCGCTCCTATGTCCTCCCTGGTGCTGTGTACGTCCTCCTTGGTGCTGCGTACGCCACCACTCCTCCGTACGCCGGTCCTCCCACTTGTACAACTCCCAATTCCGTACGACGTACAGTCTCCTGTACGGCCCACCTGCAATCTGTACGCCAAATCCCCTCCGACTTCGTACAGTCTCCTGTACGACCCTCCTACAGTCCGTACGCCACTTCCTCGGACGACGTACGTGGGATCTTGAAAATTTGTTCAAGGCCTAACCTCCTGCACGTATGCGGGCTGGCCTCTTCCTTGCCCTGTGCTCGTACGGCTCCCAAGCCAAAAGCTCTCCCACTTCCTCCTCGTACTCGTACGTCCTCCTGCTCGTACAGTATTGTGTGAGTTAGGATGCCATGCTCAAGTTTTATTTTATAAGACACTTGGATGTTAGGGTTCGGTTTTATTATTTCCCCCATAGAATGTTTTTTTACTTTTTCTTTTGTTTCGTCTATTATGTCCAAATGACATATAGGATGTATCTCTTTTTTTTTATTATACTTTCTTAATTTTGATCCATTGACTGGGTCTTTTAAGGGATTATTATCCAATGTGGATAATTTTATAGCTCCATTGTCCCTTACCTCCATAACTCTGTATGGTCCTAACCACCGTACTTTGAACTTGCTTGGCTTAAATTTTTTTTTTCCCTTTATACTTGAGTACCAGTTGGCCGGGTTTAAAATTCATCTTTTTCAAGTGTTTATCATGCCAAAATTTCCGTCGCTCTTGTGCCACCTCCATTGCCCATTGGGCGAGTGTCCTCCTTTCATCCAACTTTATTAAAGCAATGAGTCTTTCCTTTAGACTTTCCGCATCTCCTAATCTGTGTTCAATTGCTATACTCAAGCTTGGTACTCCGTATTCCATAGGCATCACAGCCTCTTGCCCGTACATTATGTGAAAGGGTGTTTGCCCAGTAGTGGCTTTGTAGGTCGTCCTGTACACCCACAAAACTGCTGGCAGTCTTTCTCTCCAATCTCCCTTTTCAACTCCACAAGTCTTGTATAGAATTGTTACCAATATTTTGTTTGTGGCCTCTGCTTGGCCATTTGCCCTTGGGTAGTACGGACTGGAAAATGAGTGGAAAATTTTGTACTCATTTGTCATTGGTTTGATTGTTTGATTCACGAAGTGCACCCCTTGTCACTGGTGAATTGCAGTGGTATACCAAATCTTGTTATTATCTGTTCATAGAGAAATTTGGCAGTATTGAGAGTTGTGTTGTCTGGGAGTGCTCGTGCCTCCACCCATTTTGTAAGGTATTCAGTTGCCACCACTATGTATCTGCATCTGTGATTATTGCTAATAGGGAGGGGCCCTACAAAGTCCAACCGCCATCACTCAAACAATTCTTGTGGTTGGGACGGGAACAACGACATGAAGTCTCTTTTCAGGGGTTTCCCTGCCCTCTGACACGTATCGCAGCTCAGGACTCATTCCCGAGCATCTGCATACACTGTGGGCCACCAGAGTCCTGTCAACAGTACCTTCCGAGCTATTTCATCAGGCCCCATATGGCCTCCTGCCAACCCTTTATGGGATTCTCTCAGGACCCCCGAGATTTCTTCCTCCATCACACATCTCCTTAAAATCCCGTGTGGCCCCATCTTGTACAATAATCCCTCTATCAATTGGAATGTTTCGCTCTTGAGTGCAATTTTCCTCCTTTCCGCTATTGGCATTTCTTTTGGAAATGTAGTAGTTGACAGGTACTGCCTATCCCTTCGTAACATTGAGGTAGTATGGCAATTTGAAATAGGTGGGCGTCAGGGAAATCCTCATTTATTCCACTTCCAGGGGCTTCCCCCGACTTGATTCTTGATAATTGATTTGCAATTACATGACTTTTTCCAGGCCGGACTATGATTTTAAAAGTAAATTCTTGCAGGAGGATTAGCCATCTGCTTACTCTCCCTTGGATTACAGGCTTATTCACGAGATACATGAGTGCTTGATGATCAACAAAAAATTTGAAGGGATTAGCTAATAAGTAATGTCTAAATTTCTGAACTGCATAAGCCATTCCTAGTGCTTCTCTTTCAGTGGTACTGTAATTCCGCTCTGCTTTTGATAGTAGCCTGCTCGCAAAGTACACTGGATGGTCTAGTCCTTCCTCCCCAATTTGTGCGAGGGTGGCTCCTATTGCATAACTAGAAGCATCCACATGGACGTGGAATTCTTTGTCCCAATCCGGGTATATAAGAATTGGAGCACTGATGCAGGAGCATCCTAGGATCCTTGGCAATCCCGTATCAAACAAAAATATGTTTGCTTTTGTTCTTTAGCTTGTTTGGAGGCTGCTCGGTAAAGTACTCTGTTACCCTGTTGCTCGGGTATGCTTGTTCCAAGTTGTTTCCTGTTGCTCGAGTATGCTTGTTCCGAGTTGGTGTTTGTTGCTCGGGTATGCTTGTTTCGAGTTGGTTTTCTGTTGCTCGGGTATGCTTGGCCCGAGTCGTTTTACTGTTGGTCGGTGATCTCTGTTCCCGAGTTGTTGTTGTTGTTCGGTTTGCTTCTTCCAAGTTGTTTATCCTGATCTGGCTGACTTCTGCATTTAATTTTCGTAGTGTAATTAATGTGGGGTCTCTCATTGGGAGTTGTGTGGACCTAAATCTGGGTCGGGGGGTTTCTCTAATGCTTGTTATTGTAGGCCAACCTGTTGGTTGCCTTTTGTATTTAAGTTGTATTTTGTTCTTAGCTTAGGGCATCAGATTGAGGGAGCAGATCGAAGTATTGGATCTGAGAATTTGGATCGAGAGTTGTATGTCTTAAAGAAGATCTGTAGTTGATTTTGAGTAGTATCTTTGTATTTGGCCGTAACCGGGAAGGCCTTACAGTCCGACATGTTGGATGTAATGGATTATCTATGATAATAGAGAACTGAATGTTGATTATATTTCTATGTATTTGGTGGTTTCCGCTATTATAGTTATTGGCTGCAAGTTTGGACAATCCTTCGTTGGATCCTCCATCCTTGACTGCATCAAGCACCTACTAGTCTCTCCTTTAGTTCCTGGAAGGCCTCCTCCTGTTCCTTCTCCCAGCAAAACTGCTCCCTTTTCCTGGTAAGTTTTTCTAAGGATAGAGATACTCTGACAAATCCTTTTATAAATCTTCTGTAGTACCCCACATGCCCCAAGGACTTTACACAAGTTACATCCGATGGAGCTTCCATATCCAGAATTACCCTAATCTTGTCTGGATCTGTTTTCAATCCTTCCTTGCATACTATATGGCCCAGGAGTATGCCTTGTGGAACCGTAAATCTGCATTTTTTGTGATTCAAGGCTAGTCTCGCCCTTCTGCATCGATCCATGCATTCACCAATGATCTTGAGGTGGTGCTCCTTTCCACTATAAACTGACCAGTCATCCAGGAAAGCTCTAAAATTCCCCACAGACATACCATGAAAGATATGTAGCATGATTCTTTGAAAGGTGGCTGGTGCATTGCACAGTCCAAAGGGCATTCTGTTATAAGCATACACCCCATCTTCAACTACAAATGTGGTTTTCAGCTTATCCTCCTCATCAATGCTGATCTGGTTATAGCCTGAAAACCCGTCCATGGAGTATATTTCATGGCCGGCTACCTCTTTAGGATACTATCAGTGAAAGGAATTGGAAAGGGATCTTTTATAGTTACCGTATTCAAGCATCTGAAGTCCACACATATTCGGATTTGGATCCCGTCCTTCTTCAATGATATGACTATAGGAGACACCCAATCACTGGTTTGTACCTTGAATATGATTCCTGCTTCGAGCATTTTTGTGATTTCCTCCTGTACCTTAGCGGCATAGTTCTTGTTCATCCGATAAGGTCGCCTACGCACCGGTCTTGCTCCTGGTATCAACGGTATTCGATGGACACGCAACTCTGGTGGTACTCCTTTTAAGTCCTTGTATGTCCACGCGAATACATCCTTGTATTCAAGAAAGATTTTAAATGCTGTTGCCTTCAATACTGGGTCCCAATCATCCCCTATGAGGATTTCCTTTGGTTCGTCCTTCTCACCCAGGTTTATAGTTTGCAATTTGGCCTCCTTGTATTCTACCTTTTCATCAAATATGTTTGCTGGTTTGTCATTGATGGTTGTTGTGCCCTCCTTGTATTCCTTGTACCCCTCAGGGTAACTTTCCTCTGATCCCGCTTCTTGAATTTGCAACATATTGCACATTGGCTGGAATACCTCATAGTCTCCCATCTGCCAGTGAAACAGACCATTGAGGGAGCTAGTTTCGTCTTTTGAGCATTCCCCTAGCCGGAGCACTCCATCTGGTTCCACTCCTTCCTGGTCTTCTCCCTCTGAGTCGGATGCGAGATCCTGACTTACACACTGATTCCTCAGATCTATTGTGTATTTTCTCCCATCTACCTCTATGGATAGGATATTCTTTTTCCAATTATGGGTGGCCTTTGCTGTGACCAGCCAACCTCTCCCCAACAACGCATCGTACCCTTTCTTTTCCAGAGTAATCACCACAAAGTCGAGGAGGAACTGCTGTATACCAATCATTACCTTTTGTCCCATGAAGGTTCCTATTGACTTGATTCCATGCTGATCTGCTCCTACCAATTGAAATGTGGGTGGCCAGAGTGTGGGCTTCCCTAGTGCCTTCCAAGTCTCCTCCAATAGGACATTCACACCGGACCCTCCATCCACAATAGTATTAGATAGTTTGCATCCCATTATCTCCATTTCGACTACTGCAGGTGTCCTCCCTGTTCCTATAGTGAATAGGGTATCGGTCTTCTCTACTGGTTTTTCTTCTTTCTTCTCCCCCTTAAGGGTTTCCTCTTGGCTACTTATTCCTTGTGATATTGCTACTCGTAGCTGAGGTAACGTTTCTAATAGATACACAATTTTCACAGGGATGGTGGTCTCCAGTACTTGTTTCATGATGCTAGGTACTAGCCGGTTGTTTGGGGATTTAGCGGTACTTCCTCCTCCTTCCTTTGTCATGTTATTTCTAATGTCCTTTCTGGCTTCTTGGAATCTTTCTCTCTGTAGCTATGTTAGGGTATGCAAGTTGCCTGGCCCGCATTCTTGTGATGACGGATACTTCATTCTCAGACTCTGCAATGTCAAGCCTATTCACCCCCTTTTGTCTAGGGCAATTGGCATCCTTATGATTACCTAGTCCACACTATTTACACAACATCCCTTCATTCTGTCCTCCACCGTTCTGGCAATCCCGCACGAAGTGTCCCCATTCGTTGCATCGCCTACATTGAATCATGGGTCTTCCTTTAGAATCGTACTGGATTGGTCTCCGGGGTGTGTTGTTATTGTTGTTGTTGCTTCCCCGTCTATTGTTTCAATCCCTCCAGGTGAATCTTCTGTATTTGTGTTACGTGGAGGAGTGGAGGGCGGTGTGGATTGTTCTCCTTGGGTGAAGAATACTTGAGCATTCCGTGCCTTTAGATTGTAGGGGCAGTCTTTGATTGCATGGCCTAACACCTGACAGATGTCACAGAAGGCTTTGCGCGGGCATGTTCCTTTTGTATGTCCCTCCTTTTTGCAATCCGTACCCTAGAGTTTCCTGCCTTCTCTTTTTTCTTCCTTACTTCCAGTTACTTCCTTCATCAACGGCATGATATCTTTTCTCAAGGCTTGGATGGTCTTGGATTCATCCCCACTCTCTTTTGAGCTCTCGCTCCTGCTTCCCTGTCTCTTAGCTTTAGAAGTTTTATTCTCACTTTCTATATCGATTGCTTGGGTGCATGCCTCTCCAAAGGATGATGGTGGCACTATCTTCATTTTTCGTTTTAAGGACGGGGTTAACCCTTCAATGAACCATCTTTTTTTTAATCCGTCAGCAAGTTTGTTATCCAACTTTCCTATCAATTCCTTGAGTCTCCTGCTATAACCCTTGACTGACTCATTTTTCCATTGCCTGGTATCATAGATTTCTGTGACTATCTCGTCGTCATCACGTAGGAGTTTGAATTCCTCCTCAGAGGGGGTATGGAGGTCCTTCCGTGTGGTTTTCTACGCAACGTCCAAGTCTGTATACCAATCAATAGCTATCCCTCTTAGTGTGGCAGGCAAGGCTTTTAACCATTCATCTGTATCATTTTCTCCATTGGCCTGCCATATGGTGATACACGTTTTACAGTCTCCGACTCTTCTCTTGTAAATCTAGGAAGTTTTTGCTTGACTACTGCCATTCTCCTTCCGCTCTTCCCTCCTGCCGGGACACTCCTTTCTGCCGGGGCGCTCCCTCTTCTTGGGCCACTCCCTCTAGAACTAGTGACCTCGTCTTCTCCTTGTGATTCTTGTGTCTGGACGGAGTGGTGTTCCTCCCGGTACTCTCTTCGTCCGGGGGTTTCAGGATTCTCCCACCCTTCCTTCTCTGATGTTTCTGAGATGGCCAAGTTGGCTATTCCTTCTATGGTGTTTTTGATAAGGCTTTCTTCAATTTGTCTTTCACTTAGAGGTTGGTTCCCCAATCCTCTCAAGCGGCGACGTCTTTCTTCTTGTTGATGCTGGCCAAGAATCCGCAGGGCCGCTTCTTTAGTTTCTTCTGCGGGCCTGCGTTTGGGATACTTATTTGGAAGCAGGGGCATGAATTAATTTAGTGGACCAAATGTCTAGCCAGAAGTCGAGGAATTCGTCCAAGTAGATCGTACACCGCTGGTGGTACCGCAGTTTGTCCGTACTGTGCTATCTAGAACTACTCTCTCTCGGCTTCCCTTCGCACGTATTGGTACTTCCCAAGCTACCACTAGATCTCGTGTCACCTGATCTTCTCTTGGTATTCCCTCCTCTTCTCTATAACTATTTGTATAGGGGTTTTCTCATTCCTCAACTCTGCCCAGTCGATGACCTCTGGGTCCGGACTTAGGCAGCAGTGCCAAAATGTAGAATGGTTATTAATGCACAATATACAGGACAATACAGCATATATTCAATGGACCCAATAAGATATTTATTACCAATACTAATAGAATACACAAAATACCATACCAGAATACCAAGATGGCGAGGAAATGTTATTTCTTTATTTCATACCATCAAACCATAAGTCCAACAGCAATAAACCAAAGTTCTTATATAATATTTGGTTGGTTGGGGAAACCAACGGACGTATCTCCTCGCTTCTAACTACCCTTCCAGCAAAACATAACTAAGTCTAATACAATATTACTTTATTAAGTACTACAGAGTTGGCATCTTCATCAATTCTCTTTTTCCCCATGAAGACATCTTGGTCATTCTTAGTATGTTTGTAGCTTTGTTGTACACTTCTACTTATGATTAAGGTGGTAATATTTCCATTTTCTTTCACAATGAAGGAATGAGACCTTCAATGAACCATATTTTTCAATGCTTCAGCTAGTTCTTCCAACTTGACCAATAATTCCTTGAGCTGTTAGTTGTAAGTTCTCACATTCTGATGTTTGCCAGGTGTTTATTTATTTGCAGAGATTTCATTGTCATCTTGGGACATTCTAAATTCTTCTTCAAAAGCCTTCGTATTTCGGCTGGTTAGCTTAATCTTTATATAACAGTCAACTGCTACAGCTCTGAGAATGGCTGGGTATGACTGTAGCCAATAAGCCTTATCATTCCGCCCATTTGCTGCCCAAATGGTTTCATGAGTCTTGCAATGCCTCACTGGATCCAAAAATCAACTCCCATGAGCTTTGAGGCTATTAGGAAAACACTCAAATAAAGGGACTGTCCTAGGCTCTCATACTACTAGATAAGGGAACAATAAGCCAATTGTTAATGCACCGAACATAGCATCATTAAGGAATTGTATAAAACTGAGGCATTGATTGTGTGGTCTTAAATAATGCTTCCATGGATTATATGTTGTATCCTGATCAGCATGTATTTCTTAGGCTATTTCCTTTTGTAAAGTCAAGTGATCTGGTATAGAATTGTCATTAGAGCGCGGTTCCACAAATTTCTAGCATGTGTATGTATGACGATGACGTGCAGTAGCTAGTGCTTCTTCCAATGGATGCTACCCACTGGACATGCAATAATACCACTATTGTGACACATGACACAGATATGATTGATTGAATGCGTACTTAATTTTGTCTTCAGATAAAAATTTAGTCTATGGAATGAAGCATGAACTAATGAAACATTGGATATTTTTTTGTGTTGCTTAATACAGATTGTGAGAGAACTTCTGAAAATGCAACATATCAGTGTGAATACGCTAAATAGATCCAATCGGACTGCTATGGATCTTGCAGAAGAGTTGCCTTACTCAGAAGCTGCCGCAGAAATCAAAGACTGTCTGGCAGAGTTCGGTGGAGTTAGAGCCAAAGATCTTAATCAGCCAAGAGATGAATTAAAAAAGACAGTAAGTGAAATAAAACATGATGTTCACTATCAACTGAGGCAGACTGAGAAGACCAATAAAAATGTTAATGGTATAGCAAAGGATCTAAAGAAACTGCACAGGGAAGGCATAAACAATGCCACTAACTCAGTGACAGTTGTTGCTGTCCTGTTTGCTACAGTAGCATTTGCTGCTATTTTTACTGTACCTGGTGGCAATATAAGCTCTGGAGAGGCTACAGTAGCAAATCGTGCTTCTTTTCAAATATTTTTTGTATTCAATGCCATTGCTCTTTTCACATCTCTGGCTGTTGTGATAGTCCAGATCACTCTGGTAAGATGGGAAACCAGATCTCAGAGAAAGGTGGTGGAGGTGATTAACAAACTCATGTGGCTAGCTTCTGTATGCACAACTATTGCCTTTGTTGCATCTGCATACATAGTTGTGGGTCGCCATGCTCAGTGGTTGGCCACTGCTGTTACTTTTATAGGTGGGATAATTATGGTCAGTGTGTTTGGTACAATGACCTATTTCATTGTCAAATTCAAGAAAAGTCGATCTTTCAGGAGGCTGAGAAGATCTTCAAACAGCCGATCCAGCTCATGGAACTTACCTTCAGAATTTTCAGAGTCAGAGATTGATAGCCACAGGATATATGCAATTTGACATCTGCCACTTCAACCATCATCATATCATGGATGTGGTTTAGCTCATATGGGTGGTCCTTCATAATTCATGTCATTTACTAGATTATGTATCTCTACAACTCCAAGCTATGTTTGATTGTGACATGTACCCACTTTGTTTCACTACCCCCATCTTCCCATACCCGTGCTATTTTCCTATTCAAATATTGTTTGTATAATTTTGGATATACTTACATTTGCCCTTTCTTGCATTCGTATATTACCCTGGCCTCATAAAAGAAAGCTTCTAGAACATAGCCTCCAAGAATATTATGGTATTCGCACAGGTAATTCTGGTTTGTATTGAGGTTAATTATGCACACCTATAGCTTGTATGGTACTATATAGGAAAGTGTAAAATGGGGGTCCTTGTACTTTTTAAACCTCCCTGCAATGTTCCCACTTTTGCTTGTGGGGATACTCAAGTATTAAACTTCTACATGCTATGTAATGTTAATTGTCCAAATTTTATATGGACATTAAAAATGTGTTTTTCATAATGTTTTGAAGATGCTTACTTTGAGTGTGACATTGTTCATTATGAATGCAATACGATGGGAAGTAGTTGTTAGTTTTCAAACCATGGTAAGTAGATTCTGCATGCAAAAAATTTAATCCTAATTTTTTTTAGCTTAAACATTAAAAATTCAGTCAAAACAATAATCTCTGAATATGCTAATCTACTAACACATGCTGCTGAATATATGAATGCTGAAAACACAGAATTAGAGTCTGAAACCTTCAACTATATTCTCAATAAATTTGAAACAGAATGCGTTGCATTTAGTTTTCAAACCATGGTAGTAGATTCTGCATACAAAAAATTTAATCCTAAATTTTTTTAGCTTAAACTTTTAAAATTCAGTCAAAACAATAACCTCTGAATATGCTATTCTACTAACACATGCGGCTGAATATATGAATACTGAAAACACAGAATTAGAGTCTGAAACCTTCAACTATATTCTCAATAAATTTGAAACAGAATGCGTTGCATTGAAACACAATTTTAGTAAAAAGACTCTATGCATAATGATTAAATTAGAATACATGTCATTAAATAGACGATTGCAGTATGAATCTAAGAAAAGCTAGATGATGTGTCATTTTAAATCTTCAAGATAAAATTACAACTCATTGAACAAGTTTGTATAAATCAATCAACCTATGGTTTAGCAACTAATAAATTCCTAATCAAAGTAGCTGAGACTACGTAATGCACACAAAAGACTGAAGTCTCAATTAATTAACTTGTTGCTTATTTCAAAGAAGACTCCCTACATGATGGGGTCATATTCTTCTATATGACTACATGCTCCCTGTGTTGATCCCTGAATCGCACAGAAACACAGGTGAACTCTGCTATCACTGTTGTGCCATGTTGATGTTTATGTTGCTCTTTACTGCACCTTAAACACATTTATACCGACCAAGGCTGCTGTAGGATATGTTTGTGCCAAGGGGAAACTGCAGTGTATTGCTGTACCGTTGAAGGAAGAACATCCTCAAAGTAACATAGGTATAACTCTTAGCAATAGCCATAGTTGATAAGTAGGAGGTATTTTCCATAGCAAGTCAAATTGTGATATTGCAATCAGGATTCAAGTGTAGTTTTTTAGTCAAACTCATCAACCCATGATTCATGAGTTGTTGGTTCACAAGAACCTATCTCTGATGAGAATGAATGGAACACTTGGCACTCATTGCACCTAGGTGATGCTCTCAGGGGTGAAGCATTGGGCCCTTCCCAGGAGGCCACCCATCCTAGTATGGCTCCACCTCAAGCGTGCATAACCATGGAGTTTACTCTAAAGTTAAACCCACTTAGCTTCCTACTCCATTTGCAAAACCTTCAACAAGTGTTGTGCCTTATGAGCGATTCACTATAGAGCACCTTTTAGCTCATCAATTGATAAGTAGGAGGTATTTTCCACAAGTCAAATTGTGATATTGATATCAGGATTCAACTGTGTAGTTTTTGAATCAAACTCATTGACTTGTGATTCATGAGTAGTGGTCCACAAGAACCTCTCTCTCATGAGAATGAATGTGCCACTTAGCACTCATTGCATCTAGGTGATGCTCACAGGGGTGAAGCATTGGGTGCTTCCCGAGAGATCACCCATCCCAATGTGACTCCAGCTCAAGTGTGCCGAACCATGGAGTTTCCTCCAAAGTTAAGCCCACCTAGCTTGCTATCCCATTTGCAAAACCTTCAGCAAGTGTTGTGCCTTATGAACCATTCATTATAGAGCCCCTTTTAGCTCATCAATTGATAAGTGGGACACATTTTCCACTAGTCAAATTGCGATATTGCTGTTAGGATTATATTGTGTAGTTTTTGAGTCAAACTCATTGACCCATGATTCACGAGTTGTGGTTCACAAGTACCTATCTCTCATGAGAATGAATGGAACACTTAGCACTCATTGCATATAGGTGATGCTCACAGGGGTGAAGCATCGGGCCCTTCCCAGGAGGTCACCCATCCAATATAACTCAAACTCAAGCATGCTTAACCATGAAGTTTTCTCAAAAGTTATGCCCACTTAGCTTGCTACATCATTTGTAAAACCTTCAACAAGTGTTGTGCCTTATGGACCATTCATTATAGAGCCCCTTTTAGCTTGTCCACCTCTCAATAGAAGAACAATCTTTTAAGAGGATTTTATTCAGTTCCCTACATTTAAATATAGCAGAATTATTTAGCATGATAGGATTATTCTTCTAGACTCTCAGTGGTATGTTCTTATTGTCCATAATTTTCACTACAATATGTTGGTGATCAGAGAGGAAACTTGACATGACCTTGTGTATGATGAAAACCTACCTGTGGGGAGCAAGCTCAGACATGCAAACATTAGGCAAATAAATCATTTCTAATCTAACATGTTCATAAACTTGCAACTACACAAAACCTTTCAATATAACTTCCGATGAGGTAAACAAGTGCACCCAAGACTTGTTGATTTGCTCTTAGAGAGGAATGTGAGTGTGCTCTCCCAACACAATATATAATCCCACTATTGATTGTTTTCTTGCTATGGAGTGAATTCTACAATGCAAACTATTGATGTGATGAAGAGCTCAAGAACAAGTATGAGGAACTTGTCTCAAGCCTTCACCAAATGATAAAGATGAAAATGTCAAACTAAGCTAGAATGATATGCAAGATCAAATGAAACTAAGATTCATTTCCATTTACCTAACATGTAATTTTTAAATTCAAATGAACTAAGATTGCAACAAAATGCTAAAATGCTTAAGAGAAATCCTAGAATGAAACTATCATGATAACAATGCAAAAATGAAAGATCATTTGCAAGGAGTGAGGCCTCCTATTTATAGATTTTTGGAAGGCTTGAATGAGGTGGATCTTATGTGGCATCCACATAGATTCAACATGGGATAAAGGAGTGGTCATGCAAGAGGGAGAGTTGCTCACACATGTGTAAGAGGGTGGGAGACCCAAAGTGAGTCACATGTTGAGCATCATCCAAAGAGAAAAGGGGAGACGAGATGTAAGAGAAATGACTTCAGCCATTTTAGGCAAAGGGAATGGAAAACTCTCATAGGAGAGGTGCTCACACTTACGAGGTTAATTGTTGTAGCAATTATAAAATTAGCCTAAGATTAATTAGGGGAGTAAGCTTGGGGGGGATAGTGATGGGTATAGATTAGGAATCTAGGCTAGATTTATGATTAATCCAAATTAGATTTAGATTAATCATAGCTTAGTTGAATATTAGAATGTGGAGGGAATAAATAAATTATAATTTATTTAAATGGGGATTTTGTGGAGAGTCATATATTAAATGTAAATTTAATATATTAGGGAAGGGTATTTAAATTAACTTTAGATACCATAGAATAATGAATTAATTTAATTATATAAATTTAATTAAATCAATAGATGAATATAACAAAAATAGTTAATTAACTAGAATTAAATATAATGTTAAGGGAATATTAATTAATTTAATATAAGTGTGCAGAGACGATTTTATACGTCTACATTTTGCCCCCTTTTGATGCGGCGTTGATGACGACGTTGCGTCAAAGAAAAAATAAAATAAGACGCCTTAGAGAGAAGTAATTCTGGTGGGAGATTATTCCCCCTTGAGAAAATAACGCAAAAAATGAATTTTGTGAAATTTTCTCAAAAAAAGAGCATAAGGGAGGAAGAAGAATGAGGGGGAAGATTAAAAAGAGGGGAAATTAGCTGGTGCTGTGAGATGCTTCCTTGGGGGGGGACCTAGGGTAGGTCAGGGACATGATGCCCCAATCCGGATGGGGAAATAGTGAATAAATAGGAGCTTCATAATGTTGATTGAAAGAATATTGAATGAAACTAACTAATGCAACCTAACAACAAGAGATTTTTGGGATTATATTGTGTTAATATCTGAGAGCACACCTAGTTTGATTTTGCAAGAGGAGGTATGCATCACATGCTAGACAATGTGGATGACATGGTTCCTTTGCGTGGACTAGACTCCCAGACAAACAAGGTAGATTTAGGAGCATAGATGTAGATCAACAATCATGGTGGAACTAATGCAGTGACACTCATGAGGAAGCCATAATACACCCAAGTCTTGATTAGAGACTTGGTGGAAGTGCATGAGACCCTGCCCCCGGTGAGACATACATAGCCATAACTGCGTGACCTACAAAGATGCACTAAAGTAATCACAAACATATCATTCCACAAATGACACATATTCCAATATACACCATCCAAGACACCAAGATATTGAAGACCCAGGTAATCCTGAGTAGGGTCTACTGAAACACAAAGAAAAAATAAACATCATGACTAAGTAGTCATTCAATCCAAAGTTCTTTCCATGAACAAGATTGTGTGATGGAGGATTGATAAGTTGACACCGTAAGGATACATCTTGATGGGCAAAGATTGATTGATGTCAAAACATACATTCACTGGCAATAGCTGTGAAATGAACAAGGATCTCAGAAATTTAATCTCTGAATTGATTTGATAAAACTCATACGGACAAAGTGTCTAGGAAAAGCTCACTGTGATGGGGTAAATATTAGTTTTGATGGGATTAGAATGGGTAGAATAGCATGTGATTAGATGATGAAGGAGGAACATGATTGGATAAAATGAGATTGGAGGATAAGATGGATTGAATAGGATGGAAGAAAGATAAATTGATTGGATTAGAAGATAAATGAATTGGATGGAATGGGATTGGAAGTTGAGATGGTTTGAATAAGATGAAAGGAAGATAAGTGGATTGGATAGAATGAAATTGGACGATAAGAGGTGTGAATATGATGGAAGGAAGACAAGTGGATTGGAAGATGGATGGAGGAAGATAAGAGGAATTTTGAGAATATGATAGAATTGGAAGATAAG
Organism: Thuja plicata; assembly: GCA_018584345.1. Classification (NCBI taxonomy): domain Eukaryota; kingdom Viridiplantae; phylum Streptophyta; class Pinopsida; order Cupressales; family Cupressaceae; genus Thuja; species Thuja plicata. The sequence goes on along the minus strand of MU223519.1, from coordinate 3,117,267 downwards.
ATAGATTGGATTACAATATAAATGAATTGGATAGAATTGATTTGGAAGACGGATGAAGGACAAAATGGATTTGGACCAATGACAAGGGAGAACCAAGGAATGGTGGAAATGGTTTGGATGAGAGATAGATGAAGGGAATGGATGGATAGGTAATATTGAATTGCAGGATAGGGAATGTAGGATTAAAGGATGTCGATTCAAGAACTATGTGGTAAAGGAGTGAAATGCCCCACTCTACTAGTAGGAAAATGAAGGATGTGAAGATGGGTGATAAAGGATGCAAGTGGAAGATTAAAGGATGGGGAATAAGTGGATTACGACGAGTGAGATGGATGGATATTGTATAAAGAAAATGAATGAATGGGATAAAGGATGATATTGTCCAAAGCATGTATGGATGTTGGAGGGCACACACCTTGAAGTGTAGTGAAGTAGTGGACGAGGAGATTTTGAAGGAGATGGAGGAGAAAATGTGGATTTTGGGAAATAAGGACCCAAAATAGAGGAAGAAGATGACAGACTAAGGATAGTGGATTTTGGGACATAAGGACCCAAAATGGAGTTGGAAGACGGGGGATTGTTAAATGGAGGATTGGAGAATTTATGAGTGGAAGAAACTTTTGGATTAGCAAGGTTGGATGCCAATTTTTATTTTGCTTTGAAATATTTTGCTTCCACATGATTTTTGATTTTGGGCCTTTGTGGCCTTTTTTTTTGCTTTTGGATCATATTTTCTTTTATTGAACACGTCTTTTAGAGGGGACATGTCGATCCTTGATTTTTTGTGGATTTTGGCTTTTATGCATTTTAGATTTGGCATCCAAATTAATCCCAATAGCAATGGTATGGTTGCATGAGGGTAGATAGTTTGGAGATTTAATGGAGGGTGAATGTTGGAAGGAATACAAGGATGTGTGCCTTTGTTGATCTTTATTATGGATTTGAGGTTATGGAGTGGTGGAATTGGATATGGTGGATGAAGGTATGTAAGGACCCAAAATGGATGGAAGGGATGAAGGATTTGTTTTTGGGATATAAGGATCCAAAATGGACATGGATGAGGAAGGAATGGAGTTTTGGACATAAGGGCCCAAAATGAATGTGGACGAGGAAGGGGTGGAGTTTTGGACATAAGGGCCTAAAATGGATTTGGAGGATGGGGGATGGGAACATTTGAGTTTAGATGGAGGGATTTTTTATTTGGAAGGGGTGGAAGGTTTACCAACATCTTGACATTATTTTTCCAATGGGATGCTTATTAATTTGAACACAAGATGTGAGTCCATGTGAATGAGGAGAGGTGGAAGGAATGATAGGCTCTTGAAGAAAGACATGTTGGATAGATGTAGCAGAACAAAGCTTAGATGTATGAGGTTCATGGATGGATTAGATAGGTGTGATGGGATTTTGTGGAGGATTAAGATCATGTGGAGGATTAGGCTCATAAGGGGGATTAGAATGGATAATAGGATCTTGAAATGGAATGGGATCATGACATGGATTTGAAAGAGTACTTTGATCTTGAATTTGGGAGGATTATGTGGTGGAGTGAGTGGATCTTGAGATGGAAGGGAATCATGCAATGAAATAGAGGGGATGAAATCATGAGATGGAGTAATTTGATCTTGACATGGAGGGGATTAGTGGATTGGATACATGGAATAGCTTCATGAAGTGGAGGGTAAGTGGAGATTAACACTTGACATGTAGGGGAATCATTAATGGATGAAATGAAAGGGATGTCTTGATCTTGATTAGGAATGGGATCATAAGATAGGTTAAGGAGGATAAGTGGATCTTGATATGGAAGGCTGGGATCTTCATATGGAGAGGTGTCATAAGATGGATGAATATTTAGATCTAAAGAAGAAGAGGAATCCATGTTAGCATGCTTTGGAACAAGGTCTTGACATGTTTGGACTTGAGAGGGTGGTGTGATGGAAGAGATGAAAGCTTCAACTAGGGTGAATGGAGGGATATGAGACTTAGGAGATTTAGGTATGTCTTCATTTGGAGGGGATGGAGGTGTTCATTACTTGAAGATATTTCACAACTTGATTTGGGGATCTATACTTCTTTGCTAGTCCTTGGATCCAATCAATGGAAAAGTTATTGTGGGATGGGGATGTTGTGGGGTTTGGGGGATTATGATTATGTGGAGGATTAGGATTATGGTTTTGGACATTAAGATCAAAATGTGGGGGATTAGGTGGAGTGTTAAGATTGGATGGGGGATGAGGATTATGGGTTTGGACAAATGGGGAAGGACATATGTCTTCAAAGGAATTTATTTTCTACTGGCCCCCATTTTTTAAGCTAAGGACAATGTTTCAAAGTTATTCAAACTCTTGGGAAAGGTGGCTATGGAGGGAATCATATGTTGGTGAGGGATAATGAGATGAGTTTCCCTTGTCAAAGGTAGAGGAAGGATAAGAAATGGTAGATAAATTGGGTTTGGATATGATGTGTTGAGGATCGATTTGGTAGATGGGCTGGGTTGGAGGTATGGTTTGAGGATTAGGGTTTAGCACTTTAAAGTCCTCAACCATTTTGTGAAACCTATCCATATTCATGATGTTTGAATGAGGGGTTTTGATATTGGACTAGAATATGATGTGGATGAAGATTTAGATTAAGAGTGGATGAAGTGAAAGATTTGAGGATAGATGAAATATGAACTTAGGACTAGGAGGAAGTTTGGACTTTGTTTTGATTTAAGAGGGCATGACCTCAATGATTTTGATTTGATTTGATTTTTAGATATGAGGGCAGTACCTCAAGGTTGGATTTGATCTAATTTGATTTGGATTTAAAGGTTTTAGACAAACCTAGGTGAAACAAGACTCTATGATGGTGCAAATAAAGGATTTATTTGGATGATGATATCTTCTTCGACTTGGAGATAGACTGATGATCTCAAGAAAAATAGGATATGATTAAGAGAATTAACTACTTGAGATAGACTGATGTTCTCAAAGAAATATGATTCAAATAGATTTTTTCTAATGATGAGGGTCCATGCAACACTTTGATAAATCTTTCAACCTAAGATTTGAGATGAAAATCTCGATGAAGGTGTGGAAGATGAAGTTTGATTTGATGTGGGTTAAGCTTGACTATGGTTGGATGTGGTTCAATCAAGATAAATAGGATTAAAGTCCAAGGATTATGATGGTGCTCCTAAGCCAAAAGTAGAATATTTTATGAAAATTGGAATTAGAAGGTGATGTGGATGAAGATTTGAATGAAGAATGGATGAACTTTAGAAGACAAATAAGGGATATTTGAAGACAAGGGACTAATTAAGGGGTGATTTTTTTTGATGAAGATGAATTGGATTAGGATTGGATAGAATGATACGAGGTTGACAAGTGGATTGGATTATAAGAATGATGATGTGATTAGGTTGGATGAAAGATGAATGATTAGATTGGATTAAGAAAGTGGATATTGATGTGGATTAGAAGGATGATTAGGATGAGGATTATGAACTTGATTGAATGATTAAAAAGATGATGAAATGATTAGGATGATTAGGATAAGATGGAATGATTAGGATATTTAGGAATAATGTGAATGATTAGGATGATTAAAATAGAATGGAAGATGATTAGGATGATAGAGAATAATTTGATTGGTTGGAAGGAAATAATTATGATGAATAATGAAGAGATTTAGGATGAGTATGGAGGAATAAGAAGAATATGATTTTTTTGGATTAAGTGATTAGGATGATTAAGGTAGGATGATGAAGATGGAAGATGATTAGGATGATTAAGATAAGAGGAATGATTAGGATAATTAGGAAGAATGTGAATTGACTAGGATGATTAAGATAGAATGAAAGATGATTACGATGATGAAGAAGAATATGAATGAATTAGATGAAGTGATTAGGATGAAGAAGGAAGAGATTTGGGATGATTATAGATGATGATTAAGATGAAGGATGATTAAGACAATTAAGGGTGATTAAGAAGAATGTGATGACAAGAATATGGTGATTAGGATGATTACGATATGATGATGAAGTTGAAAGATTAATTAGGATGCAAATGTTGATTAAGGATGATTAGAAGAATATGGATGGTTGGATTGGATTAGGGAGATGATTAAGGATGTTATGGATGATTAGGATATGGTGAATAAAATGATTAAGGATGATTGAGATTTAGGGGAATGTTTTTGTTTGATTAAGAGGGTGATTAGGATAAGAAGTGTGATGATGATGCTGATGAAGATGTAAGTAGATTTGAAAGGATGTGGAGATGATGATGTAGGATTTTGACTAATTTTGGGATATTTTAGGTCAATTTGTTCATTGGCAAGAACTGATTTTCAACATACATCAAAGGCATTAACTACGTTGAGTATACCTTGACTCAGATTTTGGGCGTAATTGCCAGTTATTGAAGACATACGTTTGAAAATAGTCCTGCAAGGGACAAAGCAACCTTGCATGAGACAATCAATTGTGACTTTGGGGAATTTTGATACAAATTTGAAATTTTTTATGTGTGTATGTTCAAGTGGCCCTTTCAAGCCACTTATGTTTTTACATGGTTTAACACAACAAAGACAAGACATATAGTAGCTACCTTAAGGAATTGGCTTTGCATGAAATATTATAGACCCATTGCTTGGTAGCCCTTTGACCCACACAATAGTGTCACCCCCGAAAGGGCGTCTCTGTTTTTGCCTTTTTCCAGGTATTGTTGTTGTGCTACGAAGATCTCTTTCACAACACAATACCCTAGGACACATATTATGGGAATCTTGGGGGAGAATCTTCCTTCCCCTTGCACTATAATAAGTCACTGTTTGGAGGTGAATCATGTAGGCTACTAATTTACAGTTGCTAGTAATATCTGTGGCGTCCCCCATTCGGTTTGTATGTGTGTGAGACAATTAAGCCTCTAGTGGACCACATCGGCTCCTTAGGCACTATTATCCCGATCCGAACTATCATCAACACACCACGCTCGAGCTTGGTGGGATTGAGACAAGTTTTTTTTTAGTGTCTCATTTCTATACCAACCGAGGTATTTGTCAGTTTAAGGTCTTCCTCTAAAGGGGAAGCACACCCTCTAGACATGCCTCTCTAGAAGCTAGATTAAGCTAAGCTTTCTCTTCACCCAAGTTCCACAAAGGCGAGGGGAGAGGATACAACTATAGTTTAATCATAGTGTCATGTAAATTAAGGGATCTATCTGATGACAAATAGCTCAAAATAAGTGTTGAGAAACACTTCTTAAAACACACCAAGAAGAGTTTGTTTTCCAAATTGAACCGAATTAAAGAAACTAAGCGTGATTTACATAAGAAAAAGACACAATAGTATGGTTAAGCATGCAAGTTCAATTTGTCTCTCACACATCAAGAAGGAAAGCATGTAAGAAAGGTGTGATTGTTTTTCATTAAGTCATTGAAGAGTTTGTGAGATTCATTCCCTTATGTATTCAAGATTGGATATGGTTAATTCCTTTAAGAAACATGCATTCAAATACTAGTGTTTAAAGCATATAAGTTCATTCCCAAAATCCATTAAAATCCAAAAGAAACCTGGATGAAAAATATTAGTAATCTTAAAGTCTTCAACCTTGAAATGCTGCAAAAAGACAAACATATTAGTAACACTTGAAACTATTGAAAAAAAAATATTTTTTGTGACAGGGTGGAGACAAAAGGTTACAATCAATAGTCGACTAGACTCATGCTGGAGACAATAAGTTGATTCCTGAAATTTGGCTAAGTCTGAAATTTCCTAAAAACCCTTAAAAACTAGAATATTTATCTTAACTCTTTTGAAGCTGAAGCCACTCTCAAATATCCTGAAAGTATATACATAAAATGTAAGTTAAGTATATGAAAGGAAGAGTATGTAACTTATACTTTAATGTTACATTTTATGTATGCTCCTGATGTTGAAATTGGCCTGAAGGGCACACAAGAATCCTCAAGAAACCACCCAAAAGATACCCATATGCGAAAACTAGTAGGAAAATCAAGCAAGGTGGAGATGACAATGACAGGTCACAGACGCCGATCTGCACACATGACGATCTGTGCAGACACCAATCTCATAGCGCAAACAACAATCTATGCAGATTGTTGTCTGTGCAGATTACAATCTTAGAGTGCAGACGATAATTTATGTAGATCATCGTCTGCGCAGACAACAATTGGTGGAGACGAAAGTCTCAGGTCGGAGATGACAGTTCTAGGTCGCACATACGACTTTGTGTAAATCGTAGACGACAATGTGTGACTGAGTTTGAAAAATGATAGAAATTTTTCAAAAAGTCTTAAATTTTCAAGGACGTGAGTCCCATTGGGTGTGCCAAAATGTGTATGATGAAAACCTACCTGTGGGGAGAAAGCTTAGACATGCAAAGGTTAGGCAAATAAATTATTTCTAATCTAACATGTTCATAAACTTGAAACTACACAAAAGATTCCAACATAACCTGCGATGAGCCAAACAAGTGCACCCAAGACTTGTTGATTTTCTCTTAGAGAGGAATGTGGGTGTGCTCTCCCAACACAATATATATTCCCACTATTGATTACTTGCTTGGTATGGAGTGAATCCTAAAATGCAAACTATTGATGTGATGAAAAGCTCAAGAACAAGTATGAGGAACTTGTAAATGAAGATGAAAAATGCCAAACTAAAGCCAAACTAAGCTAGAATGATATGCAAGATCAAATAAAACTAAGATTCATTTATATTTACCTAGCATGTAATTTCTAGATTCAAATGAACTAAGATTGCAACAAAATGCTAAAATGATTAAGAGAAATCCTAGAATGAAACCATCATGATAACAATGCAAAAATCAAAGATCATTTGCAAGGAGTGAGGCCTCCTATTTATAGATTTTTGGAGGGCTTGGATGAGGTGGATCTTATGTGACATCCACATAGATTCAACATGGAATAAATGAGTGGTCATGCAAGATGGAGAGTTTCTCACACATGTGTGAGTAACTCTTGAAAATGATGACTCAATGACAAGTGTAAGAGGTTGGGAGACCCAAAGTGAGTCACATGTTGAGCATCTTCCAAAGAGAAAAGGGGAGACAAGATGTAAGAGAAATGCCTTGGGGAATTTTAGGCAAAGGGAATGGAAAATCCCCATAGGAGGGGTGCTCACACACGTGTGAGCACCATTATGAGGTTAGTTAATGTAGAAATTATAAAATTAGCCTAATTAATCTAAGATTAATTAGAGGCGTAGGCTTAGAGGGATAATAGGCTAGATTTATGATTAATCCAAGTTAGATTTAGATTAATCATAGCTTAGTAGAATATTAGAATGTGGAGGGAATAAATAAATTACAATTTATTTAAAGGGGGATTTTGTGGAGAATCATATATTAAATGTAAATTTAATATATTATCGAAGGGTATTTAAATTAACTTTAGATACCATAGAATAATGAATTAATTTAATTAAATAAATAGATGAATATAACTAAAATAGTTAATTTACTAGAATTAACTATAATGCTAAGAGAATATTAATTAAATTAACATAAGTGTGCAGGGATGATTTTATACGTCCACAAACTTTTACTCTACTTACTTCCCCCACTAGATCGTATGTAAAGATGTCTCTTTTAGCATAAAACCTATCAAGCCTGCAATAAATCTTTTTAGGACCCTTTTGAAAACAGCACTACGTGAACCATATTCCCTTACTGTCTTTTTTTACCCTCCAAAGGATCAAAAAGGTTAAATTGGTTTTCATCTTGTACCAAAAAAACTTCTTATTTCCCTTCCACCCCATATCTAATCCACCGACCTTGTCCTCATTATCTTCTACCATATCAAAGTCTCCACCAAACGTCCAAGGGACATTAGGCAAAGCGCACATCCAGTTCCATAATTATATCATGTCATGATAGTGATTAGAGGCATAAATTGAGTAAATTCCTATTTCCTTGTCCTCTATCACCAAGGTGATCCATATGACTTTTTTACATGGGGAAGAACCAAAGCTCCTAACAGATAGAGACCATCTATTGTTTAGCAACAAGGCAATACCCCCTTTTCCTTTATCATGATTGGTATGAAAGTGTAATGAATCTTTCCAAATGAGCTTCAAATTGGTATCAAGAGTGAAAGCCCACAACCTTCACTTCTTAGAGAAGAAGAAAATCAATGTTTCAAAAGTGATTAATCATTCTTTTGATGATAAATTTGAAAATTTCCTACTAGGGGACTCTAGGCATATAATGTTCCAACTAATGCATTTAAAGTTCATTTTTGGTTAGGTCCGCTTGGTTGCTGGAATTACATAATGCTGGAATTCTATAATAACGGAATTAGCCAATTCAGGGAGTTTTAAATCCAAAAAATGGGTTTTGGAATATGGCTGGAACCGTTTGGTTCACTTGAAAAATGAGTGAGAAGATGCATTTTCTGCGTTTGGTTCCTGGAATTGGCATTGGAATAAGGTTTTTGAGTGAGCAAACCCTAGGCACTTCGGCGAACAGAGGGGATTCCATAAAAGTCTAAATTCAGTCGTTGTAAACAAAACTGCAAATAAGAGAAAATATGATATGTGGACCTTCGCACAAGGGAAAACACGAGAAAATGAACCTGGAAATTTATAAAATTTGATTAACACGAGCAAACAGACCCAAAAAGTTTATAAAATTTGATTTATCAGAAAGAGGAATTGGAATTGGTTTTTTAATTCCACATTTTAAGGTGGAAGATTCATATGCTCATTTTGGGCCAAAATTAGAATTTGGAAAATCCAATTCCATATTTATTTTTTTAAAACAAACTGCGAATTTGGAAATTTTGGTATTTGAATTTCCCAATTCCAGCAACCAAACAAGCGAGTGGGTGACCCTTCTTTGGTATTTCTAAACTTGTCAAAACATTTGGGAATTTTGTCATATTTTCCTTTCTTTTTTGTGGTTCACTGTCACCTCTACTAAGGTGTTTCCTCTTTAAAAAAAAGACAAAATAGCTTTGTCAAGTTCTTTCATTGTTTCATCTTCATTGGATAGTGGAGAATTATCTAGGGTGGGGTTTACCATCCCTTTATCTACACAATCCTTAGTAACACAAGCTACATTATTGAAAAAAGTACCTCAAAAAAATTCTTCATTTGCTTCTAACACTTATGGGACTAATCCCACTTCCTTATATCAAATTCATTCATCATCTTTCTTACCTCTTGTGAAGTTTTGTCCATAATTACATCTCTTAGTTTTTCCTCTCCACTATTTTTTTCTCTCTTGTGAGATTCATCCCACCATTGTACCTCCACCAAAAATCATTTTTACCTACACTTAAATCTTCTTTTGTGGGATTCAACCCACCATCATCTTTCCACCTCCACCTAAAATAAACATCACGGAAATAGAAATTTATCATCACTATCTCCTTATACTTCTTTTCTTTCACCACTTAATCACCATTAAAAACATTATGAAAATTAGAAATCTTATCGCTACACAAATCAACATTGACAATATGACGAAAGTTAAAAAATTTCCATTATCAACTTTTCATTTGCTTCTTGGATCCCAATAAATTTATTTCTTTGTAATCGTATCACATCATGTTCTCCAAAGAGCCAACCACTATTGCAACCCCACTCTTAAAAGATCTACTCTCTTATGCCCTTATTCACTACAATTTCATGCTCTTTAGAAGACATGCTCTAATTGCAATCTCACGCTCTTTACTCATCACTACTTTACCCTCCTTTGCTACAACACTTCATTCTTTTGGTTCAACAAATTATACTTTTTGTCACCACCTGTAATGTTCCCAATTTTAATAAAGTGACTTAATTAAATTAATTATATAAGTGGTCCCAAAAATTAAATAATACTATAAAGGACTTCTTTAATTAATTAATTAATTTAGTTATAAAATAAAAGGGGGCCAAAATAATAATATAATAAATAAAATGATGTCGGCCCATGGTAACCTTCCGAAAGCTTCTTGGAGGCATTTATAAGATGATGACTAGCAGCGTAGGAGAGCATCGTGGAGTTATTGTTTCTTGTCTATTTGTGATTCCAATTGGAATAGAGTCCTTGTTGCAATTTTGGAGGCGCAAGACCCTCCCTTGTATATAATTGCAGTTTTAGTGGTTAGCAGCCACCCTAGTCTACCGTTGGAGATATCACTTCAAATATTTCACTTATGCATGATTATTCAACTTTGTGAAGTCTTCACTTGAAGACAATATGATGTAATCTGAGATATATAATCTGAAAATACAAACTCTCTTGTCTTTGTAAATCATTTTGGTTGTTGGTGAGTGCCCTATGTTAGAATTTATTCATCAATAATACATTTGGCATCTGTGAACCACATAGTTGATTCATATCAATTAAGAGTGTCGAAGGGTGCCTAGTAACGAAGGGGGCCAAAGGGTGCCGAGTGTCGTCAGACACATCTCCCACATTTTCATTGGGCACATCACTCATGTTGTTGTTGGGAACATCATCTGCATTGCCGCCGGGCACATAACTTGCCTTGGCATTGGGAACATCACCCACATTTTCATCAGGCACATCACCTGCATTGCCGTCAGCAACATCACCCGTGTTACCGTCGGTCACATCACCTATGTTGTCGTCAGACACACTACTCGCATTTCTGTTGGGTAAATCACTTGATTTGTCACCGGGAACATCAACCACATTTTCATTGGGCACCTCACCCGCGTTGCCGTCAGGTACATCACCAATTTACTGTCAGGTTCATTATCATTCACGATTGGGTACAATTAGCCGTTTGGGTACATTACAGTGGTATCATAATCCCGTCATCCTGTGGAATGCTTGGGACGAAAGAAATGGAAGAAAGGGATAATTAAATTGCTACCACTAAAATCGCCAAGTGGTATAAGAAATATCTAGAGAGGAAGAATCTTCTAACATTTCAAGAATATCTATTTTTGAAGGGAAAAGGTATACCTGTGCATGATGAGGTTATAAAAACTTTGATGAATACTCAAGTGAACCTAAGGAGATCAAGGCTATCCTTTGATAGGTAGTATGTAAGGAAAATAAAAGAGGAGTTGGATCTTAAGTTAGGAACTCAATCAGAATCAAATGAAGATGAAGACAAGTTCACATGTTCACCCCAGCCACAAGAGGATATGGACAATCAACAGACAACAATTATCCCTTCAAATGGAGAACACCTAAAATTTCAAGACAACCACAAGGATGAAGAAGATGTTTGTATGAATTTTTTCAAGCCAACAATGGTCGATCAAACTCATGGAGATGCGAACTCTACCAATGATCTCTTGCAGGAGCAATATCTATAGCTAGTTAAATATGGAGTTTATTTGGTTGGGCATGAGGCGGGCATGATTTACATCTCTTCGTGAGTGGCTTCCACATGGGAAGAACAATTTTCACCTGAGGTTTGATATTCCAGACAATCATTTTTTGAAAGTGATTGATTGACATTATTGCATGAAATCTTGGGATCTGAGCATTGATGTGTTTGATGATTGATTTTAGTGGGATCTTGATGACTCTGGACATGGAAAATTTTATATGAGAGCGGAGCGGCATAATCTTGATGGAGATTTAATATTCTCATCTACATCTAGGTGCGTGCACGTGGTCATGTTGCGGCATGGAGATTTCAACAAATATGGATATTGGTGTTCGCGCATCGTTTGGGATCCTAGAGCTTGTCAGATGACATACAATTTGTGGATTGCTTGAGGGAAAACAATCTTTGGGACGAGAGGACTGTAATGCCCCCAATTTTAATAAAGTGACTTATTTAATAAGTGGTCACAAAAATAAAATAATATTATAAAGGGCTTCTTTAATTAATTAATTTAGTTATAAAATAAAATGGGGCCAAAATAATAATATAATAAATAAAATGATATCGACCCATGGTAACCTTCTGAAAAATTCTTGGAGGCCTTTATAAGGTGACAGTTGGCAGCATAGGAGAGCATCGTGAAGTTATCTTTTTTTGTGCATTTGTGATTCTAATTGGAATTGAGTCCTTGTTGCAGTTTCAGAGGTGCAAGACTCCCCAGTCTCTAATTGTAATTTTGGTGGTTAGCAGTCACCCTAGTCTACCGTTGGAGATATTGATTCATATATTTCACTTGTTTGTGATTGTTCAACTTTGTGATGTCTTCACTTTAAGACAATATGATGTAATATGAGATATATAATCTGAAAATACAAATTCTCTTGTCTTTGCAAATCATTCTGGTTGTTGGTGAGTGCCCTGTGTTAGAATTTTTTCATCAATAATACATTTGACATATTAGAACCATATAGTTGACTCATATCAATTAAGAGTACTGAAGGGGCCAAAGGATTCTGAGTACCGAAGGGGGCCAAAGGGTGCCAAGTGCGGAAGGGTGTCGAGTGTCATCAAGCACATCACCCACGTTGTCGTCAGACCCATAACTTGCATTGCCGTTGGGCACACTACCCGCGTTGCCATCAGGTACATCACCGATTTATCGTTGGGTTCATTATCATTCATGGTCGGGTACATTTGGTCATTCGGGTACATTACACCACCACAATATTATCTCCTTCATTATCCATTATTGTAATAAAATCTTCATAATGACTTGAATCAAACAACTTATTAAGATTTTTCATCTCCTCTTCTTCATCAACTCCACAATCTAATATAGGGCCTTCACTAGTCACTACTACAACTCTTAAATCAATTACCACATCCAAAATAATTTATAAAACAACACTTGCCTTTTGCAACTACTACTTCTTGGAATTTTGTAACCACTGCAATTTTATATTCCTCAATGTCTTCAAGCTTGAGGGCTTTCTCTTACTTGTTTTCACATTCTTTCAAAGATACAAACAATACACCATTAGATTAAAAAAAAGGACTTTTGCCTTTAGGTTTTTCCTCCACCACAACTCCAATTTTGCATTCATGCCTTCAACAAGACATGTTTCATTCACCTTCTTTTCTTTTTCCATGCCATTTGTATGATATTCTTCATCATTCCTAATCACATTTACACCTCTTCTTCATTGCTTAGCCTCCAACATATTTTTTTCTCAAATGGATATCCATTATCTTTTCAATGATTCCTTCTCAGATAGAGTCTCATTTTCTTCCATGCCACAATAGTGAATCTACATCAACTCTTCCACTTAGCCTCCAACTTTTTCATTCTCAATTGAATGTCCACAATCTTTTCAAAGCAATCTTCCTCTTGGTACTGCTCCGTAGATTTCTTCTCAATTAACATCTTAAAATTTTTTATCTTCTTTTTCATTGACATATTTTCACACAACTATCTATAGTTATAGGACTTACAACTACAACAACCTCACTCACAACCGAAACTTTGTACTTATGATTGTAATTTCAATTTGAACTATCTATATATATATAGAGTGCTGACTATGTATATATCAATTTTAATTTCAGAATAATAAATCAGAATATGTGCAAATAATAATACCCTTGTATTTAAGATGCTTATGAAGAAATATATTCAGTCGAACTCACTGTTTAACTTTACTCAGTACTGTAGTTTTCTGTGTCAGCATGAAACAAATTGTTCACCTTATTTATATTAGTTGTAATATGATGAAGGGTCACATCTATGATAGACGTGACTCCCCAAGGAGTCACGCCTATCACAAGCATGACTGTTCTTAACAACACATCTATTACAACTCTTAACATTTTACCTGTAATCATACACGATTTGTAATATACCATTGACACCATAACAATTACGGTAATTAATAAAACCATTGACTTTATATCATTCACGTTTAATAATATGAACCGTCGACTTTATGGCATACACGGTTTATACCGTCGATAACTATGATCGACGAGAGCTATTAATATGCCGACCATTACATACTTAATGCGGTTAGTATTAATAATCATCGTATATGTTATAATATAAAACTAGTTATATTATAATAATGATAATTATTATCATTATTATATTATAACAATGATTACTATATTAGATAATAAATATAAATAATAGATATCAATAATATATATATATATATATATATATTATAATCATTAATATCTATTTATATATTTCACAATTTATCTATTTATAGTAGGGACTATATTTTATATGATCGATGCTATAATTATCAACACTATTGCTATGTCTTTTTAGTGACACCCTATATTGTTGAGGTCTCAATGGTACTTTACTTATAAGTCTTGAGCATGATGAGGTCAATACTTCATTATGAGAAGTGCATGAAGGTATATGTGGGTCACATTCTAGCGGTCTTACCCTAGCTAAGAAAATCTTGCACACTGGATTGGCCTACCATGGAAAAAGATGCCTATCAGTTTTTTAAGAAGTGCAAGTAGTACCAAATTCATGAATTTGATACATGCACTTACACAAGAATTGCAACCAATTGCTACACCTTGACCCTTTTTTCAGTGGGAACTCAACTTTGTGGGTAAAATTTATCTAATGACAATACATTCATTATAATTGTAATAGAATACTTCACAAAAAGGATTGAAGATATTCCCTTAACACGTCACTGGTAAATAATTGTCTATATTCACCCTTAACTACATCATATGCTAGTATGATGTTCCCCTTTATATCATCACAAATAATAGTCATCCCTTCAAGAATTAGGATGTCCATGAATTCTATGATATGTTCCATATCTAGCATTTTTTTCCACACCATATTATCCTCAAGGTAATGACCAAGCTAAGGCCTCTAACAAAACTATCATGAAAATCCTCAAAAAGTCAGTCAATGAAGCTGGTGGTGATTTGCATATTAAGCTAAACCCATCCTTATGGGATTATCGTGCAATTATTTGCACTCCTAGAGTTTCCACTCCATATGCTCTTGTATATGGCTCTAAAGCTATATTCCCTATTGAGCTTGAGTTACCTTCCTTACGGATCTCTTTGTGCAATTTAATAAGTGATGATGTCTACAGAGTCTCATGCTTGCATGAGTTAGAATTGTTAGATGAGCATAGACATACTACCTTTAATCACCTCAAAGCATAGAAAAAATTCATCTGCAAAAGTTTAAATCATTGATTTAAGCCAAAAACATTTGATATGGTAATATTGTCCTTAAATAAAATTCAAAGAATCAACAAGACAAAGAGAAAACGGGAAAGTTTGAACCTTACTAGCTTAGTCCATACATCATTACTAATGCCTATGGATCAAGAGCATATCAATTGGCTACTTCTGAGGGTGATGTGTTGGATGATCCAATCAACAATATTCACCCTCACAACTTCTACAACTGATTATCTTAGGGAATCCCCTTTAAAAAGAAAAAGAAAATAAAATAAAAAAAGATAAAAAAATAAAAAAAACCATAAAACATAATAATCATAAAAAAAAACCCTAAAAAAAGAATAAGAAAAAAGAAAGAATAAGAAAAATTAAAAGAAAGAAAAAAATTAAAAAAATTAAAAGCAAGCAATTAAAATTGTGTCCATGTGTGAAAACCATTTTGGTGGCACCTTGGGCAAGTACCATGGTGAAAAATAGGAAACCAACACCATGTGTAATGAATTCACTCCTCCCTCCTTCAAGAATCTACTTGATCTTCCATCTCACATTCATTTTCCCTCCGCATCATAATAACCTTTTGACCCTCACCATGGCTTATGGATTGTTTCACTTCGCTCACCTGCATGTGCATGCTTTCTCCATGCATAACAAGCTAGTATGATCAATCAATTGAGGAATTTACCGACCTTGGTAACGTGTTAAGACACTTGGAATCTCTTGATTGGAGGAAAAACCATCTTTTGTCTGTCTTTTTGCTACAATCCATAATAAAATTTCACTTGCACCATCAAACCAAATCATCTCACTTGCATGTTCACCTATTTGTTGTCTGAAGAATGTTCCTTACTAGCATGATGACTTGTCTTAGGAAATGATTGTCTAATATCATCTAGGATATATGGGTCTCATGTGAAATGAGAATTCCTCAATTGTATGATGTGTTTTCCTATTCACAATTGATATATTGATTCATTTGGTTCTCACATATATCTAGATGGGTTCCTCCTTTCTCCGTAATAAGATCAATTATTATATTGCACATAAAAAAGAAAAAAAAATCCATCCATCTCTTCTATATCTTTCTGTACTCCCTTTCACATCCCTTTCTATTTGTTTCCACCTACCCATGATAGTAGTCCTGCATTGAGTGACTGCGTACTCAAACACACCAAAAACATAGGATTTTCCTTGCATTATTTACATACCCTACACACAAATATCAGTACTACATATCAAATAATATCCTACATCCATCACATGTTAGTGCATATAATATACATCATAGATCATTTTTCATAATATCATTAGATCACACATGGCATTATTACACAAATAATTGTGTATGCATATAGAAAATGCCCATGGGATATAGATCGTAAATACCGTAATCAAGAATGCATTACATAAAACTATATAGAATCATAATTACAAATTCATACATATAAGTCCCATCATATAGAAAACATGACATAAACATGGCATATAATTCATCTATTTCACATTATATATATACATCATAGCATATAGTAACATCACATCAAGTAGAACCATAATACATACATATAGAGTTTATCAATAGAGTCTTGCATATATAGATCTCTCAAAATCATATTAGTGTCAGAGTACAATAATGTCAATATACAAAATGGCTTCTATCAAGACCCAAAATACATCATCATCTCTCCAGAATCACTATATGTTGTTGATACTGTTTCCCATTTTTTCTACTGACTGCATCATAGAAAAAATGAAACATACCATGTATGAAGGAGCATGGTGAAAATTTCAGAGTGCAGATCATAGCTTCGATCCTTCCAGGAAGACCAGAAAATCCTTCAAGAAACCCTCATCATTCATGGTGGTTTGTACCAAGTGAGAAAGCGGCCAGCAGCAAATGATCACATTTTAAACCCCAAGTCGTGGCGCGTTTTTTTTTAAAATTACTTTTCCCACCCACTTAAAGCCTGTGTTTCAATTTAGTCGCGCAGCCGCGATCTATTTATGCCAATTGTCTTTAAGTTGTGCGCCTGCGCGACGAGCTGTTTTGGAAGAGAATCGCGCAATCGCGATGAAGTTATGTCATGTCTTTTAGGTTGCGCGAGTTAGCGACAAGTTATAATAATGATCATCGCGCAATCGTGATCTGTTTCTGTCTGTTCTTGATCTATCCACGACTGAGCGGGTTCAATGTTTTAAGTGTGGATCGCGCAGTCGCGATGCCTTATGAGGGTCGGGTCAGGAGTTCGCGAGTCAGTGACGAGTAAAGAATATGTATGTCGTGCAGTCGCTAAAAAATTTATACTGTCTACCTCCTGTTTTGCGACTGAGCGAGTCATGTCTAAAATCGAGCAGTCGCGCACCTGCTCACTGTTTTATGTCAATGTTTTAAGTTGCGCGACTGCGCGACGAGGTCATGGTTATATAGGTCGCCCACTCGCTTAGGAACTAACTGGGTTATATTTTGCAACGCGAGTATGCGACAAGCCAAAGAACATAAGACATCGCTCAGTCGCATAGGAGTAATTCAAGATTCATAAAGGTTGGCGACCGAGCGACCAAAGAGACTGTTCAAGCCATCGCTCACCCGCTGATGTTTTCAGGCGCTGGAGAATTGAGCCGCGAGTTTGCGATGAGCTGAGGAAATATAGTGTTGCTCAGTCGTTGATCATTTCAGATCAAAGGAAAAGGGCTCGCGATTTTGCGACTGAGGAAAGAAGGGACACATCGCGCACTCGTGCATAAGATAAAAGCTGGAGTATTGAGCTCGCGAGTGGGCGACGAGTTAAAGGAAGACACCATCGCTCAGTCACCGATCAATAAGGATAAAAGAAAAAGAGCCCGCGAGTGTGCGATTAGCAAGGAACATAGGACATCGCTCACTCGCCGATCAATGAAGATAAAGGGTAAGCAGCTCGCGAGTGAGCGACTGAAGAAAGACAGGGGCCCGTCGCGCAGTCGCCAGTCAATGCAAATGAAAGAAAGAGGGGTCACGAGTGTGCGACGAGAAAAAAGGAGGGTCATCGCACAGTCGCAAGACAATGAAGATAAAGAGAAGACAACTTGCGAGTGAGCGACTAAAAGAAAAAGGTGTATTGTCGTGCACTCGCGGTCAATGATGAAATGAGGTTTTTAGGCTTGCGAGTTTGCGACCGAGTAGAAAATGGATGCTGTCGCTCACTCGTGCACAGGACAAAAGCAGAGCAGAAAGGACTGCGAGTATGCGACAGACATGAAATGAGGATTAAAGAAAGCTCGTCGCTCACTCGCAGAAGGCAAAGGTAAGACAGTTAAGAGCTGGAAAAGCCATTTTTTTCAGAGTGAATGAGAAGGTGCTACTTGCCAATTTCTGCTGATTTCTGGGTAATATATGCATAAATCTGAGTTTTTCGTAGAGTTTTGAAACGTGCATAGAGATAATTTTCAAAGGAAATTTAATATGTTTTATTGCAAATCTTTATGTTTTATTCCCGGAGTATTTTTAAAGATAGAAAGATATCAGATATTTTCTCAGATAGAAAGATCAGATTTTTTTTGAAAGATCAGAAGTTGCAGTTGTTAAAGTCAGCAGATAGTTATTATTTCTAGAAGCTCCTTATGGGCTTTTGAGGGATAAGACTGCTTCTGTGAGGGGGTATTTATGTTGATATTATTTAGGTATGA
>MU223519.1:3078366-3089623 GCA_018584345.1 Thuja plicata | reverse complement strand
AGGTGAAGTATCATATAGGAACCGGCCTAGAACCCGAAGATTCACTCCAATTTTGGGAAACCCACTACCCAGGAGTGTTTCCATGTTTCTCCAAAAGGTTAAGTTTTTGTGAGCTTAACAGGGTGCATTTTTGAGAGCTAACAGATACATAGGGAACTAACAGAGCTATGATGAACTACCCCTATCAGGATCTGCTAATCCTAGGCCTCTTTAAGCTTCTGATGATCCCACCCCTCTTATACCTAGTTGTGGTGGTGGTGGTCCCCATGGTCCCATGACCCCTCCACTCTCCAATGCTTCCCTATGATATCTCCCATGTGAGCTTTGTGTAAATCTCCCAATCCTCTTTCCAAGTGGCAAAACATACTTGTATATCTATCACCAGTAGAGTATCTTGTATCTATCCCTAATCATATCTCTAAAAAATCCCCTATCTGAAGGTATTTTTTCATGTTCTTTTGTAACACTCTCTCTTCCTGCTCAAACCTAGCAATGGTTGCATCTCTATCCTCTGTAATAGTCTCTAACTATTGTTGTAATCTAGCTATCCTAGTCCCTATCTTTGCATCTTGTGCATCCTGATCCTAATACTTTACCATATCTTGTAGTAGAGGTTGAATCCCTCACTCTAATTGTGTCGTCTGTCAAGGTTCTCCTCCCCTACCCCATGGTGGTCTCAGAGATTGTCTTATTGGTTGTGGTGGTGGTGGTCTATGATGATGATGATAATCCCTTCTATCCCCTTCAACCCCTTTGATATCCTTGTCCTCCTTAATCTATACCCTCCTTCATCACCTCCTCAATGGTATATCATCCTCATCCTTGTCCTCAACTATAGGCATTATCTCTCCTAGTCCTATCAACCTCAGGAATGGATGTGCCTGAGAGTCTAAGACTATGCAATAAAATTTGGTGTAACTCCTTAATCTACCATCTATTAGGCTTTAGACAGATATGAGCAATAAACAATTTTAAGATAACATATAAATAAGAAATAGAAATAAAATTAAAAAAGGCATTTAATGGGGTTCTCCCAATATGGGATACATCCACTAGAGAAATATTTGTCCACTTATTTTATTATCCAGTGAAGAGAAAATTACAATCTGATAATTTCACATCACACAACCGCTATGTTAAGTCTTTTAAGGCCATTTTTAAAATTTGGATAGGATACATGATGAGTGTATTTATAGTACTTGAATGATCGTTAAACACATACCAACACTATCTCCCTATGCATCTTCCATGAAGATGTTGTAAGTGTCTTGAAATTCTCTAATGCCACCTTGAATGAAAGTGAGGGCCCACTCTCTCCTCTCCCAGACCATCTTTGCAAACTCACCTAAACCTCTTGGAATACCTTGTACTCATACAAATATCTAGATAATCTATCTATAAGATGTCATTCCATCACATAATGAATCCCCCCAATCAAGTACTTGGTCTGAAAGCACTAAGGTAGAACCTCAACATCCTCCTCCCAATCCTCATAGTCTAAGTATGGTCACAAGCCACTGTGTCAACCTCATCTAATAAATTCCCCCAATACTCCATCTTTCCCAATTTGGGTGCCCTTGTAACCATCCCATATAAAGGAACATGTGGTTTTCTTGCACCTCTAAACCTATGATGAACTAGTCATCTAACTGCAATATATTCCCAGGCCTATACATGGAGTAGTGTCACTACTACTGACAAGTTGTAACCTCCCAAATACACCACCTAATACAAATAATGATACAAGTGGGCTAACAAGAAGGGACCCCATACAAATTGAGTCTCGTTAGATAATCCTCTCCAATTTCCTCCCCTAGTCTATCGGTAATCCTTGTGATCTCCTATTGTGGGATATAATTCCCCCAAGCATGCTTGCTAAGACTATCGATAGTTGTGACCCATATGTAATTATGTCCACCTAACTCAACTCTCCTCCTATGATCTCCATATCCCTATTTTCATCCCTAAAGTCCCAATGTAGAGTTTCCTAATCACTTTTTTCCTCATACTTAACTAGATCCCCTGTAAAAGGTAACCTCAAGATCCTATAGACATCCTCCATGGTGATCACAATCTCTCCTGTCGATAAGTGGAAAATAAAATGCTCACTATGACATCGCTTGGCAAGCGCAAACATTAGCCCTAAGTTCACCCGAATCTTAGGCATGAAAAAAACATACCTTAATCTTATGGACCTTAGTTTTTCCTGCTCAACCTATGACAACTCAGTCCCCTTGAACTAAGTGGGAGAATATCTCTCCATTTACATCAACGTTGGGGCATCAGTCTGGACCAATCCACCAATGATGTTAGTTATAATCAATCTTAATCAAACCGTCCCTAAACATGTTCAACGCAACCCTAAAAATGTCTACCCCAACCCTAAACCATTCCGTCCCACCCTAAATTGTTCTACTTGACCCTGAACACTATCAAAACACTCTACGTTGCTTCAAAATTCTTTCAAATGACCATGAAATATTTAAAAAACTATCCTCAATGACCCTAATTATCTCTACATATCTAAACTCAATCCTAATAAGTGTTATCAGATATCTACCAGCCCTACACTATGCAATCAACTATCAATTAGCTCATATTTATCATATTGGCTAACAACTAGACCTATCAAATCTATTGGTTATCAACTAGCCTTATCAAATTTATCAACACTTGACTAGGGTTTCCTACCTCTATCTCTCAATGATAATAATCCCTAGCACTCACCAACATATTCATCATATGTGCAGGTTCTGATCAAAGGCACAACTATACCCACCATATGCACAACAACTTCAAAAGTGTTATTTTTCCCTCATATGCAAAGTTGCACATCAAAAGTGCCACTTATAGGGTTAGACGCACAGGAATAGAGTTCCTACGCCTTTGAATGCACTACCTTTATCCCTTTCTCACACACAAATTATCATGCAAAATGAGAAACAAAAATCCACTTACTCGCTCCTCAGTCCTTTGGCCACTTGAACCACCACGTGCACTCAAACTGATGTGTCACTACTAGAATGCCCAACATTCTATTCATCGCCTAGCTCTCCTAGCCTTCTAAGCTCTCCAAGATCTTCACCTTTCTCTCCACTTAGAATCTAAATGCAAAAGAATCAAATGAGCTCCTCAAGCTCCTATTTATAGAGGTGTAGACTCTAATTGTCGATGGGAACCGTAATTGACCATAATGGAGTGCCATAGATCCTAAGAACCTTTATGGCCCATTCTATCCCTCTATTGACCCACTTTTTATGTTGCTTTGCCTAATTTTAACCTGAATCATCCTTATGATCTATCAAGACATTGTTTGACATTTTTCATCAAAAATTATTTTTGAACGATTTCTCAAGAATACATACCTATTGCCTAACCAGGTCTAATCGAGGGATGTATCAGCAATAAAAAAATTCTTTAAAACAATGCGAAAATTTACATTCTCTCAAAGAGGGGTAAAATGTAGGCACTTGAAAATGTCCTCATAACTAGCCTAAGTTCCTCTATTAATTAAATAGATATTTTTACTTAATTAATTTATTAAAATTTTCTTCTATTATTTAAATAAATATTCTTATTTATTTAAATGATTCATTAAATATTAAAAATCAATTCATTATCCCTCTTTCCATCTCCCCATTTGTCCATTTATTAATAAAATGCCTTTCATAAATGCATTAATTCTCCCCTTTCAATTCCCACCAATCACATTCATGTACAAGGATCAAACACAACCATGGTACAATTAGCACTTATGTTTCTATTTGATTCTTTTGTCCCACATCTTTTCCACAACTCGATTTCCTTTATGAGGAAATTTATAAAAGCATTTTTCCCTCTCACTTTTGGAGGTCCTTTTTTTGAAGATTGAATGCCTTCATGTTGTCTTGAGAGCTTATGCATACCAAATCCTTTGAAAGACATATCAAATGTTTATCTTGATCGTCCTCATCAAACAACCATTTTTTGTTCTCCATAGCTTCTTGTGTAATGCTAAAAATATGAGCACACTAGGCTCTTGAATGAAATATCTTGGTAGATAGGAAAACAATGGAGTCAAGTGTCTTTTGAATGCATTGGTTTTTATGTCGTTTCATTCTCTTATATCTCGAGGAAGAACTTCATTGATATGATGATTGTATAGTTTTATGAATCTTTTCTTTTGGGTGGGCTTGTTTACGATTCATAATTAGGGTCTTCTCAATCCATCATTGTCAATTCCAAATATACTTTTCCTCCATCAAAACACCACCCCTCAAGGTGTGTGCCAATTTTGATTATTGCATATGCTCCATTCAAAATAACAAGACAATTTAGTCCTTACTTCATGTCCTATCATGCATATACTATTTTCCAAAAATGTCAAAAATTAAAAGAAAAAGAAAAGAAATATTTTCCTTGAAAACCTGGAAAATAGGCATCTTGATGATATCAAAGAAAAAATAGTAAAGAGAAATAATTCGTCCACTAACGAAAACCTGGAAAAGAGGCGGTTTGGGAAAATACCTTGATGAAAACTTGGCAAACAGGTGCCATGTGTAATCTATGAACTCCTTGCATTTCATACTTGGGGGTAGGTTTCATCCATGTTATTATATCACATCATATCCATCACGTCCTCCACTATCCATTATTCCTTATATCCATGATTCTTCTCTGCGTCCATATTCCCCTTCCTACCTTTGATCTTGACAAGGCTAAGGATCTCCATGAGCATCATGCATCCTATCTGCTTCACATTGTCCACAACCCTTTAGTCTATATCTTATCATACCCTTCACACCATATCCACCTTCTTATCCATTTATTACCTTTCTTATCCTATCCATATACCATCTCTATACCCTCCAAATCTATCCATTGATCTTGATATAAAATAATGACGTAAAATTCAAAACGTGTTTTCAAAAAACTCTTGACATTTTTATTCTTGTGCATCAAATTATATTTCAATGCACCATGTCATTACCATATCTTTTCAAGTCCAATCCCTTAGCTTGATAAAAATGTGTTATACCATCGTCAGATAGTCCTTTAAACCCCAATAGCTCCAATTCCATAACAAGTGACCTTTGTCCTTCATCTATCTATCGATCCATTCATCCATTCATAATGTCCCTACCTTGCAAGGCACAAGGACAACTAAATTGTAAAAAGTCTAAAAAAAGTCCTCAAATTTAAAAATTATCCTGAAGAAATCCAAAAATATTCAAAAAATATCTCAAAGAAAGCACAAAAAAATAAATTAACCTCTAAAACCCTAAAAATTTAAAAAATAATCATGTTGTTTCATCAATAAATGGTCCCTTGCAAAGGATAGACATTTCAAAAGACACATGAAAACCATGTAGAACATTGCGCTTAACAAATCATGCACAAATAGACAAACTATCAATCAAGTCAACAATCAAACCAATAAAAAATGACGCATCAATCAATACTTTATCAAACTATCATCTATCTTAAATAGGGTGTAGGGCAGTCAAAACTAGACTATATCTATCTTAAATGGGGTATGTCATTCCCGAAACTAGACATCATGATCGCCCTATCAAACACAAACTATCAACTTTGACAACTAGATCTGAATGATTATTAACTTGCTTGGTTCATTGAGTTTTATCTTTTAATGAATTATCTTTGGTTTTGTTCTTATGCTACTCAAGGATATCCACAAGTGATTAGGGTGGCTAGAATAGTTTGTGGTCTTTTATATTTTTTATCTTTTGTTTGTGGGGTTATTTCATAAAGTTTTGGGGCAAGTATGCCTACAATGGTTTAGGATGGATGGAAGCATTCCTTGTCTGCAACATGTCTCTTTTACACAAAGGGATCGCATTATCACCCTAGCTTTATGTTGCATGGTGTGATGCATCCACTTGCAATATAAAACAAAGCTCTAAAGATAAAGTGCACTTATGAAAGCAAGGTTTCATCACTACTAATTGTTCTTCATCTTATTTTTTCTTGCATCTAATTTTTCTTATGTCAATCCTTGCAATCATTTTTGAAAAATTGTCCTCATATAAAAAAAAATCGCCCCATTTTTCAAGGAGGCACTTGTTTCCTTGTAACTTGTTATGTCTGGGGCATGATTTCTCAAGTTTTCTTTGAAACAACGCTCAAAATTTCGTTGTCTCAAAGAGGGAAAAATGTAGACGTTTAAAAGTAGTCAACACCTGTGGCTCCCCTTAATGTGTATTTATATATTACACAATTGGTCATCATCATTCATTGTTATTGTGTCATTCATCCATCAGTTAAATAATGTCAATTATTTAATTAATTGTTAATCATGTCCTCTGATATTGTCATGTCTTATCGATTTGTCCTTAATCACTAGTCTTATCAAATAGTTTTGTCAATTATTTAATCTGTGTCTTCTTGTCTATGGTCTATCTTAGGGGAATATAATAACTTAATTATTAAACCCCCTTGTCCTAGAATGTCCTCCTTAAATAAATATGTTATTTATTTATCTCCTGTATCCTTTTGTCACAATAAAATTAATATTGTTTAGTTGGCTAATTATCAATATGAGAGTGAATTGCCCAAAAAAAAAAGAGAATGAATTAGTAGATTAATATTTATTGATTTAACTCCACTTTCCTCTCCATTTTCATTACACTTGCAATTTTCTTATTTATTTTGTCTCCTCTTATACCTTGTCCTTTTGACTCCCAATTGACTTTTCCTTTCCTTTGACCTTGTCCATTTATGTGAGATTGGAAATCTATAAATTGGGCTCTTATTTCTTATTTTTAGCTAACCGCGAATGAAACCACAATATTTTGAGTATCCCCGCCTTTACTTTCTCGCATTGTCTTTTAGATTTTATCATTAATGCATTCATCTTTTGGAGACAAAAATAAATTAGAGGAGAAATAAAAATAGATTAGAATGAAGGGTTTTCTAGAATTTATTTGTATTTTGTGTTGGTTTTATGCATTTCGAATTCATAGCTTCATTGATGAAATTAGGATGTTATTTGCATGATATTATAGTATTTTTTGTAGTTTTCTTTGTCGTCCCCTTTTCCTTGTAAATGTTTTCTTTTTAGTCAAGTGTTTTCAACTAGTCCTCTTGGTGAAAAGAGCATAATTGAACCAAAGTCCCCCTCCAAAATACAACCTAAGCCTTTTTTTTTTGTTATACAATGCTAAACCCAAAAACACAAGAAAAAGCCTAGTGGAAAATACTCCCCCACTCTCCTTCGCTTGTGTGCCACATAATGATGATCAGCTAATGATTTCTACTTCATTATTTCTTCTCCATGCACATGCAATCCGTCGACGTGTGTTTTAGCCACTCTCTCCACTAAACCTGTTTAAGCACAAGATTGTAATTAAAATTGTCTCAACCTAGAGTCGTTAAATTAGGCGTGTGAGACTTACGGAAACCATCTTCCCATTGAAAAGAGTAATCTGCAAACCTTTAAAGTTCTTTGAGCTTGAGAAATGCTTCAACACGCGTGGAGAAGCCACACAATGTTATCTGCAACTTTTCTCCCTTACAAAGCAATGCCTTTTCCCACTTTAAAAGAAAATTAGACATATGGAGTGTTGGCGCATCAAGACAAGTCTTTCTTTCAGGCTAAAATTTGAAAGTGTGTTAGGCTAACATGTGTCTGACACAAAAATGCCTTTGGGAAAAGGCAGGGCCTAGTGTTTTTTAATGTTGTTTCCACCTTTGAAAGTTGCCACTTCTCATGTCTATGCACTACGATAGAAAAAACCACCTGCAAAACTTTAAGGAATTGCACCAGGTCAATGCAATAAAATTTAAATAATGCTTGCAGATCCAAAGTGAAAAGTTCTCTGAAATGAATGAATGAATATTTTTAATGATGTCAATGAGACCAACAATCTCAGGGACCACGAAACAATACTCCAAACTAACACCATAGTCTTTTCTATATCCGATCTCCTGATGTGAATCTTGATAATCAAAATAGCTGCCTGCTTGATTTTATCCTCCTCAAATAAACTGCACATGTTGTCAGCCTTCAGGATGTCCCTACACTGAGCCTAAATTTCATCATATGTCGTGCACTCGAAGAGAAAGTGTCATTCAGTCTTAGGCATACCTTTTTTGCAGAACCTGCAGATCCTCTCTTCTCATTCCTCTTTGGGCCTTTTCCATCTACTTGTCTCGCAGCTGAGATGATGTGAGCCCGTCCTCGCCTGAGCCACCAACACTTTAGGATTACCCTTAATATCTTCCCCGAGGTAAGCCTTATCCCCATGCTCATGGGAGGGTTTGAACACTTCTATATAATGTGCATTTTTTTGACCCATGTTATTAGACCACATGTCAGTCTAAAATTTACCCATGACAAACTTCTTTATTTCCATATTGGTATTCAGACAATCTTATAGAATGATGTTCCACCTGTTCAACCACTTTATGTTTTGTTTCATCTAGGTCTTCTTCCTGCAAGCCAAACCTTCTTCCATCGCTATTTTGGGCAATCGTTTGTTATCCATGTTTATTAAATAACTTATTAACCGAGTTATCGTTGTTGCTTCCAAAGGGAAAATGCCCGCTTCCACTAAAAGAATTTCGTAAGGCACCAAGGCTTTGACCCTAATATTGCTAGTGATTAAGTGATTCTGAATCCTCTCTAAATGTCTCCACCCACACTTTTTCATGTTTCCCCCAAACCTCACAGCTGTAAAGAACAACCAGTGTGACCACCAAATCGAAAAGAGTTTTCTTAGTTTTCCAGTCCCAAAGCTCGACATTTCTACATCTATTTTGAAGCAGATGGAGCGCTTTCCAACCTCCTTGTATCCTTTTTTCTCTACAAGTCTCCCAGCTAATCCTATAATGGAATTAAATCCTCAATATTTGTATTCTTTCACAATCTCTAATGGGCTTCCTTTGAAAATAAAATCAGTATGTTTCTCCTCTCTTTTCAATGAAAAAATCATGATTTTAGTCATAGTAATATTCACCTGCATCCCCACTTCCAGGAAAAATTGTTCTAGAGCCACTAAGTGTTCTTTTAATCCTTGGGACATTTTTATATTAAGATAAGCTTGTCGGCATATAAAAGAAGCTTCACCACATACCCCGCCAAATGGACCCCCTCGCCATCAATTCTGTCTAACCAAGCTTCAAGCTTATCAATATATAAACCAAACAAAGTGGGGGATAATGGGCACCCTTGCTTCACCCCAATGTCACTACCGAAGCACTCGGACATACCATCTTTAGTTCTTATTTTGGCTTTGAATCTCTCATAAATTCTATGCATTGTTTCTCTATACACATCTGGAATGCCTAAATCTTCCATTCTATTCTAAAGCTTGTCTATAGGTAATGTACCAAAGGCTTTCCTGAAGTCCAACAAATAGAAATAAGCTTCTCCCCCTGGTTGTCCCATATTTTCTCTATCAAATGCTTAAGAGTGACGTAATGATCAATAGTAGAATGTCTAGGTCTGAAACCCGCTTGCCCTTTTGCTCTTTTTCCTACTCCTTCTGCCCAACTGTTGATTCTACATTCTATCATGCTCCCAAAAAGTTTGCTGAAAAGAGGGTTGACCATGATTGTGTGATAATTAGACGGATTATTAATGTCCCCACTCTTAAATAGAGGGATAACCACACTAGTAGTCCAACCAACCGGGAAACCATCCTGAGGGACCTTGTTAAAGACCCCTTTTATGTGAGGGACGAGGAAATAAACTCCCCACTTTAGAAATTCAGCTTGAAGCCCATTAATGTCACTTGCCTTACCATTTTCCAACCTCTTTATTCCTTGTTTGACATCGTCTACCCTGAAGAGCTCCAAAGAAGTGTTCACAATAGGAGGGGAGTTCTTCTCATGAATTCATTCATAGAGTGACTTTGCATATTCTAACCATTGAGCATCCATCATATTATTTTTAGTTTTTTTTTTTTTTTGTTACAATTCTTTCCAGAAGTCTTTGGGATTGTGTTTTCTCAAAGATATTAACTCCCTTCGTCTCACATTTGCATATTCCTCTTTTTTTAGTTTGGATCTATTTTACATATTATTTCTTGGCTTTTATACTCGTGTCTTTCCCTTTTATGGATCTCTTGGTAGCCTTGCACTCTTCATCATACCACAGATTAGCCAGAAAATTATTAGCTGCCCTCTTCCTAATGCGAGATCTTTTACATGCCTTTAACGCCTTGTGTATAATAGGGATCAATAATTTGTTGTGAACATGCTTGAAATCATTACTGACCCTATCATTGGTCTTATTATTGTTCTCTATCTCCAAAAATTGATGTTTAAGAGCAGCGTTGAATATGTCCCTATTTTCCTAATTTAAGAGAATTCTACCATTGTTAACCGCTGCCCTCTCCCTGTGTAGGACATGTTCATTTTGCTGATTACTTGGGACCACATCCAACTTAATATAAAGAGGCATGTGATCAGACTTCATATCTATAGGAGCTTCTCCAATATCAAACTCTATCACTCTGGCCGTAAGGTTTTGAGAACAAATCACTTAATCCACTACACATTCCTCATTGTGAGTTTTGCAAGTTATATCCCCCGATGTAGGCCAACCTCTCATGCCATTGCAAATAACCATGCCAACACAAGTACATTAGGCCTATATTTTAGACCAAACTTTTCGACGGCAGGCCAATTTGGCTTGTGAAACTCTTTTTTTTTGGTTTATGCTCCCAAAAATGTCGAAATATCGACATCTATTAAGTTTAAGAAGAAATGTTGAAATATCGACAAACACGAGATTATATAGAAAAAAAAAGAATAGTGTTAAACACAATTTTCATTGCCTGCGATCAATTTCGTGTGCCGAAGTGTTTTTGGCGGGAGGAGGCGGGTTCGTGTGCTGCGATTTCGCACAATAGGTAAGGGGCACACACTCCATTTTTGCTAATCTTTGTAAAATTACTGTTATCATATCTCATAGAGGTCCCCTACAGATTTTGCGTGGATCTGATGTAGTCTTTGAATCTTTTCTCTATGCAGTAACTATTAATCCTTTCTGCCAAGGGTTCGCTATTAAAGTTTTTTTTTGTGGGAGCTTCTTGAAAGTTCCTTTGCATTCTACAGGTAAATCCCATCATCACAGGACGAATTGTTGAATATATCCATATTCGTCAATCCTTTCCAAGAAATTTCGATTGAATTCAATGTTGTCATTTCATAGTTATGGCATTTTTCTTTGCAAATTTTATTCAAATATATAAAACCTGAAACCTTTATGTATGGATTTGGTGTCCTTTCGAAACCCCAGGGCTTCCTGAGA
>MU223519.1:3042099-3056954 GCA_018584345.1 Thuja plicata | reverse complement strand
ACACCAACTCAAAAATTTAGGTCTATAAAAGGATTTCCACTGTGATATGAAGGTGCCTAGTTGTATGCTTAGGTTGATTCGTGCATGGGGTTTAGGTTATATGTGGACGCATATGATGGTACTAAAAGTTGAGGTGGTGTGAAATAGTTGATCTTTGGATTCATCGAAGCAAAAGGATTGGTTGTAGCATTATGTCCACTAGGATTTTGGGGTAACCCTTGGTAGCCTAGATTTTGAGTGTTTATTATTTGATTGAGAGGAGCACCTTCAAATGTGATGTGTGAACCTTAATTGGGGGTTCTCCTTCTGAGGCAATAGTGTGACAGCTCTGATTTGAGTTGACACATTGGGAGATTATGTTGGTTTGATTATTTTTGGATCCCAAGGGATTGGATGTATTCATTTGATTTGATACTACGAAGGTATTAGAGGTACTTGTCACTGTAGATTGAGGATCAATAGTCGTGTTAACTTGTGACATGGTGATGATACATTGGCACTTGTCATTGGATTACTAGCAACAAGTGGGTTGTTATAATGGGTCCCAAAAGACGTGGTAGAAGTTGTAACATGAGTAGCATTGTGGGAAACATTGCTAGAGGGCATGCTTGAAAATATTTGAGAAGATGTAGATGCATGAGTAGCCCCAATTGAGTGTGTTTGTGTTTGTGTTTGTGTCACTTGTTGTGTACAATAGTGGAAAAGTCAAATCTTGTAGGTAATTTTTCTCCATTTTGTCCAAGAAAGTAAAAATATCGATTAGGACCAACAGATAGTAATGCTTCCATAACAACCATGACCCTAGGGTCTTGTATTGCATCATCAATTTCTTCTTAGGTACATTAAGCTTGGATGTTTTCAACTGTAAATTGATTATTAGGAGGTGGTGGTAATGTAGCTCCCCCTCTTAGATGGCTCGAGTTTCTCGGCATGTTAAATTCCATAATTGAAAAGTCCATATAGATCTGGTGACAACCTTTTCTAATAGATCTGGTAAGTTTAAACTTTTATGATCTTATTCCATTCACTTCAACAAATGCTTTAGCATCTTTCATTAAGGTCTAACCATTTGGCATAATTGGCTTGGAAAACCCAAGATTTCCATCATCATCAATATGAAAGACCATTCTATTCTATCGTAGGCTTTTTCAAAGTCAATCAGTAATATAGAAGCATTTTGTTCAAATTCTTTAGCCTATTTCATTGTCTCCCACCATGTCAGTAATTTTTCCAAGATATATCTTCCATTCAAAAAATTGGTTTGGGTTGGATTAACTGTCTTAGGAAGGATAATCTGTAGTATCTTAGCCAAAACCTTTGCCAACACTTTGTAGGATACATTTAGTAACGTTATTGGTCTCCATTTTTTATGAGAATTTTGTCACCATCTTTAGGAAGGAGTTTGATCATACCACAATTTATTTATGTCCCTAGAGGGCATTCCTCCATAGCTTCTCTATAACACTTAGTAGAATGACATTGTTGAAAGAAAGTTTAACTAAAGTTCCCAGGGGTAAAACCATACTCACACCAAGTAATAGGATAATGATTAATTGGTTAAATCAGAATTTTTATTATCATTTTCAGTCTTATGATACATATCATAGAGCAGGCATCTTAAACATGAAATCAACATACCACTTTAATTATTTTAAAATTAGCCTCTAAACTACTTAGATTGTATAGGTATTCGTGTTGAGCATATCCAAGAATTCTCTTATATTTTTTTGGACAGATATACTTGAAATAATAACACTAGTTATTGGATCAGAGCAGAAGTCAACTTTGTTTCACTCACCCCATACACAGCAGTCACAACCCAACTCCAATCCAGAGATCATGATGATGCAACAACACCCTTTTCTAAACTCATTATCAAGAAAATAGTTTGGATGAAGCCAAGAAGTGCTTTGAGTGCGGACAGGGATAATGGGGCTGGATAGCATTTCAATGTCTCACCCTGCATGATCAAAAACTTAGTCAGAACTTAATACTACAAGTGTTATAATAATTAAGATGTTCATTAATGTGATCAAAGTTTTTGTTATAGTAAGCAAGCCAGGACTGGATTCTAGAAAAAGAGAATGAATTTGTTTTGTCAGAATTCCCCTCATGTAGAAAGTTAGGGATAATGTCTTGCGAATCAGGGTTTGGTGAAGGCCAGAGTTTGCTTGTATTCCTCCCTGCTCTTCCACACACATAGAGAGCACTATACCCACAATCTTGAATCGGCTGTGAGCACACTTAATGTTTACTTTCTCCATTCTACATAGAAAAGAAATAAAAACAGAGTACCAATACAACAACAAAAACCCAGGGTATAAAACACAATTCAATCTTTCAAGAAGTAGAAAACATGATTACTCACCTAAAATCTTCCAAGGTGAAACCTCATGAAAAACAATTTTTTTAATGCTTACTGTAAAATGAAATATAATAAAATGAAGGATCATGTCTGAAACCTCAACCTCAAATCGAGTTTCCAAAGGAAGCTGCAACAAAATTTCTGTCGCTTAGTAAACAGCTGTGGTAGTAACCATTTAAATCAGCTACATCAGCATCCTGTCCTAGCACCTTAAGAATTGCCCATTTCTCCTCTGGCAATATTAATGTTGTGTGGTTATAAATGCAAAAGGTGAATACTAATCCCAACAGCAAGAGTCTCATACATATTTTATATATATATTTATACATATTTTATACGATAATATATATAAAAAAAAAAATTAAAATGGCACAGGCTGTCAAAATTTTGACACAAGGCACTTAGCATATCGACGTCGATGCTTTACAATCGACGACATGATCAACCATTGTTTGTCGCCCTTTCGACACACGACACTAAGCATATCGACGCCGATGCTATACAATCGACGACATGATCAACCATTGTTCGTCGCACTTTCGACACACGACACTAAACATATCGACGTCGATGCTAAACATTCGACGATATGATCAACCACTGTTCGTCGCACTTTCGACACACGACACTAAGCATAACGACACTGATGCTATACTCTCGATGCCTTCATCGAGCAGAGTTCGTCGACATTTAGATTGACGTTGGTCGCCTCGGTGGAAAGCAGGGTCCAGGCTAGACCAAACATTTCAACGCAACTTTCGTCGATAAATCCACCCTAGTTGTGTTGAAATACCGATGACGGTTTGGTGTGACGTAAGATCGACGAAAAAAGACCGACGGCAGTAGTCGTCGTTTTATAGACCAATTGGTGTCTAAATTACCACAAATCATCGTCAAAAATAAGGCTAAAATTTACTAGTGCAAAGAGGCTACACAACCCCAATAATTTTGTCCCAAAATGTGAAATACCTTCATTGTTGTCCTGAGAGGTTCTTTTCCAAGAATGATCACTGCTTTCTGCAAGCCATAGAGGGTTATTCTCACCTTTTTCCACATTACTCAATTGCATTAATTGATTGTTGGAAGTCCTAGAATTAAAGTTCCCAACAAGCATAATTTCTCCCAAATTGTTGAAAACAAAGATGTCTTTTTTTAACGAGGCAAACTGGTCTTCATTGTCTAAGTTTCACTTCTTGTAGAATTTAGAGTTTTTCAGAGCAAAGTAACAAACAACCAATCTGAAAATTGTTTTGTTTGCTCTTATATGCAGCCTTATGTATTGTTTGTTTCGATCTTCTTTTTCAAATTTTACAAATCCATACCACTTCTCCTTGATAAAAATTGTGACTCCATCGTGTCCTTTACCTATTTCATTCCCTTTATTCCAAACTGAAAATTTCTTGTACCCAACAAAATCTGGGACCATACACCCTTCATGTTCATGTGTTTCAACAAGTATAATAATATATTTCCCCTATGCTATGATCCCCAACCCAGGACCTCTTCCCCATGGATAACCCCTGTGGTTCCAGCTTACTACACTTAAGTGATCCTCTAAGGCCCCAATTTCCTATTTCTTATTAGAGGAGTGCTCGTTGATTTGAGCTTTCCCCTTTTTCAGTCAAGCCCATATTCCCTTGTTTCTCGCTACCTTTACTTTTTCCCACTCCTTCCTCTGTTCCTCTTGTTGAGAGAAATTTAGATCTTCATCTAGATAAATTTGTGTTCCTCTAAGCAGACCTCTATTCTTAAGGATAGTATTTTTATCTTCTAGATCTCTCAAGATAACTCTTCTGTGTCTCTCCCTTCCTCCATCCAAAATTTTACCTATCCTATCTTCTTGAAGAATAGCGCCTGTCCATTTCAGCCTATCTCTGAGGAAGTCCCTTGCTAGAGTGTTAGTCCTTTCTCTTTCTCTAAAGTCCTTCAACCCTTTGATGATGATATTTGTATCCTTGCCATGTTTGTCATGTTCTTCTCTAATCTGAATTTTGATTTGTTGTTCAATAATGCCCTTTTGTTTATTTGTTGACCCGTTTACCACTTGGGACCACGATTTGGCCTCTTCTATCCTTTCCTTTAATTGAGTTTCTTTAACTTCTATGTTTGTCAAAGCTTATTGAATTTCCTTCAAATGTGTGACATCCACCTCATTCACTGTTTCTTTCCCTTGACTCCATGTTACCCTTAGAAGTGGCATTTCCTATTTTAGAACCTCAAGCTCTTGCTATCCCATATCCATTTTGGATTGCATGTTCTAGATTTTTTCTTTAAGACCTTTATTTTCCCGTTCTATTATGCTTTTGTATTCAATTACTTCGTACACTTTGTTCTCCTCTTCCCAGTTCCTTGTTTCTAGAGTTTTCAACCTTCTTTTTAAGTCCATAAGCTCTTCCACATATAAATCTGAAGACCACAAAAGTGGTGTTTTAGTTGGGCTGTAATAAATATTATTTTATTGTTTAGCTGCATTGTTGTCCCCTTTGTTCATTATACTGATTTCTACTTGATTCGCCTTTGACTCGGGGTTCCTCTTAATTTCAACATATTTTAGTAGCCCTTCATAATCATTATCATCCTGGCTTGTTTGCTTCCCATTAAACTGATAAGTTTTGTCAGAGATTCCATTGATCCTCGATAAAATCATAGCAAAAAAAATTTATGTGTTTGCTTGATCTTTTGTATCTGCCTACGTCTTAGGATACCTTTGTATTATTTCGCATTTACCAGCATTAACCTCTCACCTATCTTACATGCTTGTTTGAGACAAATTGTTATTGTTGATTCCCAAATCCATGTTATACCTTCAACTGTAGTTAAAAGGTGAGGTGTTGAGTATCCCCCTGCTCTTTGGTTCCAACCCTCTTGATAAAAAACGTTAACCGGCATTGGTCCTCCCAACTGGGTTTGAAGATTCCAATTGAACCCCACCCCAACACCTATTTTAGAGTGAATAAATTTATTATCATCTGGCAACTTAGACCCCTTCATGTTGGGTCCATGGCAGACCATTGTGAGGTTATTGTTTCATTTATCAGAGTTGGGCCCCATAATGTATGGTGTTTGTGTCAACACTAATTGATTCCAATGTTACTCCAGAAGCCTTCAGTAAAAGGAAAGACTAATTCCTAGTTATACAATCTATATTTTTTAGTTTTCCGATGTTGTCTTCTTGAGTGCTCTGAAGAAGTGCAAAGAATAATAGAAAAATAAACAAGAAGACTGAGAGAGAGAGAGAGAGAGAGAGAGAATGCAGGCCCACCTCTCCACTGACTGGGCCCGTTAGATGTTTGTCTAGGAGGGAAAAAAAACAATACAGGTCCGCCCCTCGTACTCTTCCCTATCTGTTGCCCGTTGATTGTTGCCCTGTCTGCTACCTTCACGCGTAGCCCTGCCGCTCCTGTCGTGCCCTGCGCTCTCCCGTCACGAAATAACACCTAAATATGGCTTGCAGATTAGTTGAAGCCTTAAAAGAAGTAGTTGTTTAGCTTCAATCTTTCTTGCGGTAGATTCCATCTACATCTTTGGCAACTCTAAGGGGACCTTTGGCTACCAAGTATGAATTCAAAATCTCTAGTTTTGTAGACTATTCAACCATGTGGCGACTATTGCAAGATGTTACACTATATGTTGGGAGGGGAAGCCTAATGCCTTGCTCCTTACTTTGTGTCATTTTTCCACAAAATGTACATTCACATTCTTTTAATTCTATCATTACCCCCACTTAAAATATTTTAAAAGTTAGAAAACATCATTTTCCTAGGCAAATAATGTGTAGGTTCACCATATGCTCTTTCCCAACTTAAAACAATTGATAACATTTCCAAAATCAAACTGACGTAAAACAAATAGATGCACCCTAGAGAATTTGGGAAAACAAAAGTTGCCACAACAACTTCAAAGTGATACAACAACGTGATTTCTCTATATCATGACCTATTGGCTCCTCTAGAAAATGCATAAGAGAAACGCATGGAAAACATGGAAACAAGGCGTAAAAGATAAGGGGAACCATAGAAATAAAATGGATTGTTTAGGCACAAGGAGTGTCGCTTGACTGTTGATCCTAGAGTTCTTAGAAAAATTTAATGAGATGACAACTGTGTCCTAAAAATGGGATGACTTACATTACGCACACCATGAAAAAACCATAAAAAGGCTACCCAAGAAGCGATGAAGGAGTTTATGTGTTCGTTATTAAGATGTATGAAAATATATTTTGAAAATCCTTCTAGAGCCAAAGGATTTCTTTCACCGAGAGCATGCATAAAGCAGAACAGTATGTCATAGTGCACAAAGCTTCTGATCATTCTAGTGTGTTGAGTATGGTTCATTTTCTTTTTCTTCCCAAGGATGAATAAGGCAGAAGTGACATTCTTATCAAGCTTCGTTATAGGTTCATCCCTCATACCCAACCAGGATAAGGCATTGCTACTAGAAAGGCGTCAATAGCTCAAACAAGGATATATCTTTCATTTCCTCCAAGCATAGCTCTACTGCCAAACAAGAGTCTATAGCCCCAATAGAGTTGTTTTTTCTACTTGAGTGCAAATGATTTTTCCATATTTTCTTTCTTAGAAGCTTTTCTCTTTTAAATTTCACTTTTCAATCAACTAACAATGAAGCCAAGTATTAGGTTGGAAATCAAATTGGTAGCGAGGGTAAGATTTCTCACTTGATAAGAATGCAAGCCTCTACCATATTCCCTCCCGTTGAAGTATTAAGATTTTCTATTATTACAAAATTTCATAAAAGTCTTTAGTTTCTATGGTATGGCATCTGTAACAGGA
Source organism: Thuja plicata (assembly GCA_018584345.1). Taxonomy (NCBI): domain Eukaryota; kingdom Viridiplantae; phylum Streptophyta; class Pinopsida; order Cupressales; family Cupressaceae; genus Thuja; species Thuja plicata. The sequence continues at coordinate 3,049,799 of MU223519.1, read as the reverse complement.
GCCATACTTTAAAAAAATCCAAATCTTTGTTAAGCTTAAGCCAAATCTCATATCATAAACCTAAACATGAATGCATTAATTACTCACTCACTTGAAGGGCTAATATTTCCTCATGTAATCCCCATTGTCATCCAGTGGTACCTTCTATTTAAATGTTTCTTTTGTATAGATGTGTCACACATGCTAATTTAGTACCTTGAGGCTTGATCCACGAAACGATTGTAGGGCATCCCATTAAGAAAGGTATTCAAACATTAGAGTAAGTACAATAGCCTAGATAGTCAATGGATACTTCGTAGCACTGCTAATAAACCACAACTAGATTTTTTAGGCTTAGTTTCAGACAAGCAGCCAGAGCGTATGACAAAAATGAAAAAGGACTTGATCATTGTTGCAGTGAAAAGGGTTCTACAGGAGGGATTTCTAGCTTTGGAGGATAGATACAAAGTGAACACTGACATCATCTCTTGTTTTGTGGCATCTCTTTTGGACTTGGGCGAATTGAAGCCTAACATTGCTAAATTCACAAGGGTATTTTTTTGGGAATGATTACACAGGTGACCTGGAGGAGGTCTTGAATGTAGCTCAAAACTTGGTGGGCATCCCAAATGTCACAGACTTGAGGGATTGTAATGTCTCCTACTAGGGATTGCTTGTTTAACATGTATCATTATACACTAGCACTTGCACCTAAAGGAGGTGCAAGGGATACACCGATAGGTATTTGATTTGAAAGTATAAATGAAGATTTACATAACAAAAGGAAGTGTATAAAAGTGTCAATCTACAAAGAGTATAAGCACTCTTTACACGTCTCTAGCTTGAGATTCTAAAGCATCAACAACATTGTGATATAAATGTGCATAATTTGACAATAGGTTATGTCATACCCTTCATAGTTTCCTCCATTTGTACAAACATAGTCTTCAACTTTTACACCTCTACTGCTACCTGTGAACACATATGACAATATTGTTCTCTTGTGGTAGGAGGACCAAGAGATTTTTGTGTAACTTTTTCTACATGTTTCCATTCAACTGGAGTATTGAAGACTATCCTATGAGTTCATTAAGTGACTTACATTAATAAGGAACAAATAGTTTAGACTATCATTTTGCAAAACCGCCTTGCTCACCTATGGATCGGTTGACACAATTGAGGGGCATCCAAGGTGTGATTTGAAAACCTTTCCATTTCTGCATTCCAAAACACAAGATTTAGGTTTTAATTTAAGTTATACATGGATTCCTTCCATTCAATCCCCATGCATGTCATCCATGCATATCCAATGTTAAGGTTGGTCAAACTTAACTTGGAATCCCAGAAACAAACAAAAGAAAGCTATTATAAACCATGTGTTCTCAAACATTTACAATGATAAAAAGCTTACAATTTTTTATATAAACTTCTAACCACAAAGTTGAATATTCCATTATTCACACATGGATAAGACATACATTATTTCACTAAATTCAATACTCATAACATGCAATTTTTTGTTTTCAATACTCATAACTTCACAATGATGGACTGAATGAATTTCCATTGAGAAGTCTATGATCAATCTAAAAAAAAAAGGCTAGCAGTAATGTAATATTATGAATGGGTCATAGAATTCAAGGTGATCCAACATATTGGTCCACATAAGAGGCCAAAAGAAAATATTTTTCTTTGGCTTTGATAGTCATCTTTGAATGCTTATTGTTAAATTCAAGTTGATAGACTTACAGTTATGACAAACTAGTGGACAAAATTGATATTTGATGTTCTGTGCTTGCTTACAATTTTTATTTTTTTGAATTCATGAGACCAACTTGACATACCAGCAGGAAGAAGTGGAGTACACTAGATTTATACTTACAAACTACACCATCTCATTAAATTAAGCCATTTCTCCATTCGACATTTGTTGTGTCGTAGATTTAATTTGATAGAAAGTAGCACTAACCATATTCTAATGTGGATGAGTTGAATAGCATAAAAATTGTACATTCTAATTTATAATTCAAACACCTTATATTATCTCTGCTAATTTATATCTTAAGGAAATATTATTTTCATTCCCTAGAAAGGATGTTAATAGTTATTCTGGAACAAGAGGGGCCCTGATTGTGAGATGAAGTGAGGCTTTTTCAGATATGCAATCTGATCTTGTAGCCTATTAGATTAAATTTCCTTGAAAGCCTGTCAACAATATAAATAGTTAGATATGAAGAAGAAATGGTCACCTAAGACTTAAAGTGTTGCTGAAGATGAAATTTTGAATACAGACATCATTCTCTATATTGTTGAAAGTTAACCATCATTTTCTATCTATATTACTGAAAGTTAATTGGAGTTTTTGAAAAAAGTAAATGTAGATTTAGGACGTTGCTATTCTCCACACAAAACAGTACATATGTATCTATTAAAAAAACCATTTTTGCATATCATGATAGATTTACAAATATTTTATTAGGTTGATCTTCATAATCAACCTCCACAATGCTGAAAAAAAGAAAAAATTATGTCATTTTGTGTTTTTCAAATTGTACCATTTTGTATTGAGAATAGCCAAAACTATTTTTTATAATTCTAACAGATGTAGATTAACGTACACTTTTCCAAATGGGTATCCTTGCTCCTTTGGTGGGAATATATGATGCATTCACCATTCCAATTTTCATCTACAATCTTTGGCAAACAATCCATATCATTTGGACAGATGCTAGATGTAATAGCCTTGGGGTCAGAGTCATGAATCAAATTATTTTTGTCAACCCTACACCACCAAGCACTTGACAATTTAAGACACCAAGAACTCAAGTGTCCTTGTTCAAATTCTAAATTTTAAGTAAGGTGCAAGGAAACCACATGCAAAAGAACACATTAAATGTGAATGTACAAGAGAAGATACAAACTATAGTTACTTAGAGGCACCTAATCACAAGAACATATGAATGAATTGATTAGATCTTTAAATTTATGGTACATAGTTACAGAAAAAATCAATTTGATAAAGAGATAAATCATATTCAAGCTCACTTCTTCCTATCATGAATTGGATCTACAAACAAACAATAAATAATTAAATTTTGTATGGAGAATAGCCAAAACTATTTTTTATAATTCTAATAAATTTAGATTAAGCAAGGCTTGTCCAAGGTAATGTTAACCATGAACACTTAAAAAACATATAACTATCTACTGGATCATTGCATTCTACTCATTACACAATGATTAAAAAAATCTAGAGACTTTGTAAAGAAAACATAATACTTCCCAGATAAATTCACAATTTTAAGTTGCATATAATCATTTATAGCACTTCTGAATTGCAGTCAAACCAAAACTTTATACTCAAATCAAAGAAAAGTTTTTTAAAGCAACTATAAAGAAAGTTTTTTTTTAAACAATTATAAATAAGGCATAGCAATTCCACTCTTTCAATTGAATGGTACTGGCATACATATGATTCTATTTTGTTAATCTCCATAATTATCAAAATAGGACTCACATACATTAACCCTTTGAATGCCCAATGCCCAATGTCTCATTTTATGATATGTAATAAGGAAAACCGTAAAGGCAACATGGGAAGAGAGATAGTGGGGATGCCTAGATTTAAGGAGTCACCATCATTGGGAATATGGGAGGAAAGAGCTGTTGATTTATGCAATTGAATATTAGAGCCTCGAATGCTACATAAGGAAACAAATTACTTGCAAAACCCAACATTTGTTGATGGCATTAGTAACCATAAAATTGACTCTGAAAGGATATGTGTATATCAATCTAGTGGCCATACAGCCATCTGGAAAGTTTGATGTTGATGCATATTTTCTTCACCCTCGTTTGGGCAACTTGGAGGTCTCTCTAAAATTTTCTACTTTATTTTTGTGATGAACTTACCATTGCTAATTTGCAGCTATGTTGGAGCAGCTCCAACCTGATTTTACAATGATAGAGAGGAGACTTTTCAAGAGCCTCTGCATAGTGAACGGTGGGGTTAGGCTGATACCAAAAGAGGGCTGCAATTTTGAAAAGATTGCCAATGCTAAGATTGGCCTGTATATTCATAAAATAGAAGTAGTGATAAAGTTACAGTCAAAATAGTAATTAAACAAATTGGTCATCAAAAGAATCCATTGAAACAAAATAAAGTGTGGATTTGTGTATGAGCATTGGACTATCTATAGCATTGTTGTTTTTGCTCCTTTCGAGATGTGTGTGGATTGCCCTGTGGTTTGCGGTAATTTCAAGTGAATGTTGATAAAACATATAGTGTGCAGGTTATATATTGCACCCTCTTCTTGTCAGCGCGTGTGCACTATGGCTGTGTATTTTGTGAACAAGTATAGTGACTAGAGGGGCTGTGGTAGTTTTATATTTTTATTTGAAGGCAAATACTAAATAGCAAATGCAATGGAGAAATAGGGGCATCAAGGCTATGGACTGTTGTACCAAGTGGAACTTATTTTCGATGCCTTCCAAATTAGTATAACATGGAACAAGAATTTTTGACCCACCCCAATAAATACATAAAAACATTAAAAGAAATGACTAGTTTAGAGTGATTTTGCGCCACAACAATTAGATATTTGTCTTTATAGAAAGTTAGATCTGGAATATCATTTGTTAGTGCAATAGGATTAAAAATAGAAACATAAAATCATTAGTTGAAAAATGTAAGCGATAACCCACATCCGAAAACCATTAGTTGTAAAATATAGGCAATGAAAGATACATATAGTTCATGGGCAAAGCAGTTCAGGATCATAATAAAGCATGAGTGTAAACAATCAATTTCTAAAGAGTCATTCCATTATATCTACCATAATACCATCAGCTGTGAAATACAGAGTGCGCGGGCTATAACAAAAAAAAACATACAGTAACAAAAATAAGGGCTATGAGCAATACAGCCAAAATGCAGCACACAATTTGTAGCTCAGGGAACAGGAAAAAGAAGACACGAACAAGAAGCAGCACCAGAAAACCCCAAATGTTATCTGAGCTCAGTTCTCTTCAAAATGGTAAAATGATGAAGTGTTGTAAGGACTGTGACCTCGACAAAGGTGTCACATCAACAATATCCACAAGACAAGGAATTCAGTCAACTACGTCAAATGTCAAACCCACATATCGACGAAACAAATAATTCCCATTAAGATTTTAGTGAAAATGGTACATGATTTAGGCACTTGTCGAATAGAATAAATGCGTCTACAACAAGGAAAGGTGTCGACCACACTGTCGGAAACACCCAATACATCACATATCATAAAACATTAAAGACAACAGAATTTGACCAACTTGTTGAATTAACAAAAGCAGAAGAGAGACTTCGACCAATCAATCGAAGTGAAATAAACATAAGATCTTAACTTACAAAGAAAACATAGATTTACAAGAGTCATCAACTAATTGTCATAAGAGTGCAATTTAATACAATAGACCAAAGGTCGATACAAAGATCCAACGTGCTATACATGATGACCTTCTTGACAGGAGCTCCAGAGACCTGCTACACACAAAACATGAGGGCGAGAATATTTTAGGAGTGCATTTCCACCCTACCACGAAGCTGTTACGCTTCCCTGGAATCTTTCCTGACATGAAAGATACCCAGCCCAGCTCGAGGTAGTATAAGCAAGCAAAACTGAGAGGACTAATGGAATTGGTGCAAATAAACTTAGGCACTTTATATAAAGCAATAAAAGCATTCCAATGCCTTAGCAAAGAAAACATCTTTCTCTAAGTAGTTTAATCATTTGCAAGTTCTCATTTCCATCTCATATAAAACAATCAGAGATGGTTCCAAAATCATAACTGTGCAATCAATGTTACAATAGAGAATTATTGAAACTCATAAAACATCATACTCTTTGTCTTTGAATTACACATATAAGTACATCAAGGAATCCAAATGCAAATCCACAAAACACTCATAGTCGTGCAAAAGTTCTCATATTCCTTCTTACTTAATGCATAGTACAACATGTTTCATGGGTGTATTCCACATACATAAAGAACTTAAGTAAAAATTCTTCCCTTAACTTTCACAACATATCAAGTTCAAAGTTTCACCAATATCTATCTGGTTTGATGGTAAGTATAACTTGGTTTCATAATAGCTCATAGAGAACTAAAGAATGCATAAATAGGAAGAAAAAAAAATATTTCTCTTCAAGGTATTCATGGAAATTCAACACATTCAAGAAGTATAAACATATATCAAATGAATAACAGGTATAACATGTATAAGAGTAAGAAATTCACAAGTTTAATGTTTCCCTCTCATTTCTACTCATACGGATTTGACCTTCATCTCTTTTATTTAAAAAGTAGGGTAACAGAACTATACCCCAAACATTAGACACACTCAAGAACCTTGTTCTATGCCAATCCAACCCATAATCAGTGATTCTAAGTGAACTTTCATATCTTCAATCATGTCATGCTACTAGAACCCTTGGGAGGTGCTAATGACATCTCACACCTTACTCATTTCATCCAACCTATATTAAGGACATTTACTAAGAGAATATCTCAAGTGAAATCTAAACAATATGTAATGAGATAAATAAACCCCCTGGTTAATATATAAAGACAATTATGACAATTCAGTCATCCTCAAACCCAACTCTCAAGGAAATGTAAGTGGAAATGTAGAGAAGCATACCCTTTCCTAATATTAAAAGTATATTCTTCCAACAATTCTAGCAAGTTGGGGTATCCAAAATGATAGAAAAATAACCTATTCAACTCCTACTCTTCACTCTAGAGAATTTCATGGAATTCATAATATAACTCAAATGTCAATCAAACATAATTCAAAATCAGTTTTCTGATACTCCATCCTACAACTACGGTCAAAATTCTAAGTTTGCATTGCCATTATCGAGTTAAAATCCAGCATATTTGATTTCCCATATATGATCATGTTATGTCAAAAACCTCTAGCAGCTGTAAACATAACCGAAGTATTATTCTATGGTGAAACTTGGAAAAAATGATAAGGAAACACAACGCCCCAATAGTTGAAGTTGGTACGTCCAGCATATAAGAAACCACTGTGCATTTTTTTTTGTCAAAAACTAATGTTGGCAATGAGGTGGTAGATGTGCATGCGAAACTTGGAAGCACAAACAAGGTATGAGAACTGTATGATAGAAAGTTTCAAGTAACATCAAGTTTTCAAGAAAATAGATTTCCCAATTCGCAAAAATAAATTCTTTGCGAGTGTGCTCTCAGCATGGCATAACATTCAGAAAAATGAACAAGACATTCATCGCAAAATCTTATGGATATAGTGGAATTAAAATACTAACCTTTAAATAAACCGCAAGTAGGATTGTGGAAATCGGCTTCACACCCACTGACTGCATTTGGTTTAAAAGCTTCTAAAGTTGATTCAACAGATCCTCTGCATTGTGGACATCCTCATGTGCATATCCTGAACTTGTTTTTCAATCATTTCGTCGTGTGCATATCCATACATTGAGATAATAGATCTCAGAAGTATTCGATCAAAAAAATTTGCATGTCTTCTCAAACTTCACTAATTGCAAATCAAACTCCATCTTCTTTTAGGGCCCGTTTGGTTGGGGAATTGGAAAATGAAACAAATCATGGTTATCCATAGCCTGGTTATGCAAACCCTGGTTTTCATTTTTTGGGACTGTTTGGTTGCCCTGGAAGTTGGATTTGTAAATCCA
>MU223519.1:3019722-3036008 GCA_018584345.1 Thuja plicata | reverse complement strand
CTTTTTTTAGCACAGCCTGTTGAGATTCATTATTGATAAAAAACACAACAAACAATCCTTTTTGTATCTGCCTACAAAAAGAAATTTGATAGCCAAGCTTTAAGTTCCAATAATTATAAAACCAGTCATCTAAGAATTTCCTAGCAGGCACTTTATCAATTTCAACCGCAGAGAAGAAGATAGCGGTATTTCTTAATCTTTCTTTTTCCTTAATAATCTCATTTAACATTTCAGGGTTAGGAGTAACATGAAATGCAGAAGGATTACCGATTGTTGTGTTTTCATCATGTGCAGGTTTGGTGAAGCGAGCACCAGAAGCGATTGCAGGAGATGAATTTGCAACCGCCTCCAGAAAAGATCTCGGCTTGTTGCCAGGGTTTGAACTAGGTTTAGGCACATTGTTAGCAGAGTTATCAATTGATTTCGAAGTAGACACATTATTGCTACGGGGAACTGAAATAGCTGAAAAATTAAAAGGCATATTAAATTTAGGGTTTGGGATTAAGGGTGGATCACACCTGATTCCTTGTCCATTCGCCGAATCAACAAAAATACCATTACTTCCGGTGACTCCAGCAGTATCTCCTGTTTGAGTGTTGCCATGGGGTGAGCGCACATCCTGGGAGATCGCCATAGCAGCAACAGGTGCCACCTTGTCACTGTTCGCAAAGGTGGAGAAAACGACAGCCAGATTCTGTACTTCGTCCATGCGAGCCATCAGATTTGCCATTTTGGATTGCCCTGTGTCGCTAATTTTGGAGCCGTCTTTCATTGCCCTAGGAAGAGAACGCAGTCTGGGTTTGAGTACCAAGCGAAAGCAGTCTGCTTTTAAACGAAAGCAGCAGGATGCCAAGCGAACGCAGTCTGGTTTATACGAACGCAGCCAATGATCGTAGCGAGCACAGTGAACGCAGTCCAATTGAATCTATTTTGAGCACAGCCAATGAACGCAGCGAACCAGACGCAGACATTGATCCCAAAACTTATACTTTCACAGTAGACGCAGAGCACAACATGTAGGTCAAAAAAAAAAATGCGATTTCAAAAATTATACTTTCGCAGTATACGCAGAGCCGCCTGACTTTGTATATACATAAATTAGAATAATAATATTTATTATTATATACATAAATTAGAATTATTATTATATACATATATTAGAATAATAATATATATATATATATATATATATATAAAATTCCCTTTCTCATCTCTTCCTTGTGAAGAATCCAATATATTTCATAATCTCCTCTTGGCAGTCTAGTGTATATACCTCATAAATCTTTTCTTTTTATTTTATTGATCCGTATACACCCTTCAATATTCCAAAATTATCCTCTTATATATCTTCTATCTCTAAAAATCATGTCTTTTAAAATTGAAGAGAGACATCTTCTACGATTTGTTAACCCTTCATTACTACAAGGAAATCATATTATCTCTTGCATCCTTCACACCTAATTAGCAAAATCTCTTTAATTTTAATGACATCGTGGCTCTTCTTAATGAGCCGCTGGCATCCAGATCACACCCTTAGAAAAATATGTCTTAATCACACCTCTTATAAATTGATCAAATTGTTGCTTATTAATTCTGAATTGTTTTGTCTAGTAACCATCTTATTGGTTTGCCATCAAATCATATTAATTGATTAAATCTCTGCTTCTACTTAGTCATGCAAATTATTGTCTTTGTTTATGCAATCATTGCTTTCTTAATCAAACCGTCACCTTTTCCCATTTGGACTCCATTAACATTTATCATTGCTCCTTATAAAATCACTGCTAATCACAATATGAAGTCCATAATAAATCTCAACATTTATGTAGATCGCTAAATAATATTACTAAGACATAAATATGATCGCTCTTACCAAACTTAAATCCTCATCGTAATCAAAATTGGTTGCATGACAATCTGCAGATTCATTGACCAACAAACTATCTCCTCTCGATATTCATGATTCTCAATATGGGAATTGGTTTGAATATATGTTGTGATATTCGATAAACAAAGACTCAGGCCATGTGCCAAATGATGGAATCCTTGATGAAAACATAGCATTGGTTCTGGTAGTCGACTTAAGGACTCTTCAGATTATATTGTATTATAATTTATCATTTATTTATTTTTTATATTTTTTATTTTATTATTATTTATTATTAAAAATTTTTAAAAAAGGGACATCATAGAGATAGGGATTTTGTAGATAGGGATGTTATGGTGTATGGGCTCCTCTTCCTAGCGAATTTAGAACTACCATAGTTGAAGAACACTAGAAGTGTTCCACTCTTGCCTACTATTTTCTGCTAATGGCTACGGCATTGAGCCAATCTACTACATCACTTGGTGGAATGAATTTTGAGCCACGATCCACCCTACTACAGCTGCTATAGAAGAGACTGAGAGCTAGGAGAGTGCGGACAATGCGCCCCTAGAATAAATGATGTCCCTTCTCTGTTTTCTCTTTTTTCCTTTTTCATCTTTTCGACCATGTAATGCCAATTGTTGATTTTTGAACGCCCATTATGCATTTTGCATGACTACAAACAGGTTTGAACTATACATAAATTGTAAAAATATTTGAACATAAATGAATATATATATAGTTTCTAACAACTTGTTGTATTCTTCATTACAAGCTCTCTTTCATTTTATGTTTGGAAATGATGTTTAAAAAATTGACCATTGATTACTAATAGTAAATTTAAGTTGTTAAAGATTTCTTAATCACAATGCACAAACTTATGTTAATAAATTTTGTTGCTCCATTTTCTGGGACAATCATTGAATGAAAACTTTTTAGCAAAATCTCTTAATGAAAAACCCAGCTAGATTATTTTTTAAAGAGGAAAGTCGGGCAATCAACTAAAGCATTCCCTAAGAAGATTGATAATTTTAGCACTAGGGTTTTTGTTCACCTAGTAGAACAACCAGTAGCAAAAAGAGAACACATGTGACTAGATGATGAAAGAAGATGACCACACCCTAAAATTTTGAACTCTTGATGCAGGGTTTTGCCTGGATCACTATCTGTAAGGGCATGGGAATATAACTTTTGTTGTTACTTTCCACTAGCAAACATGGTGCTTCTGAGATTAAATTTTCATTGTTTTGAACACTTATTTGCTTCCTTGATTCTTTTAAAATTGTTAACTTCCCTCAAAAGGGGGTTTTGAAACATTTTAGAATTGCATTCATAATAGTAAGAATCAACAGCCTAGCCATCCAATAGGCACAAAATTGCATGAAAGGGCCCACAAAAAATGTGCTTGACTGGATTTGGAGGAAAAATAAACAAGCACATACATTCTCTTAAGGGGAATGCAGGGTGTGATGGAATGCACTTCTCGAAAAAATAACTACTTCTAACCTACCCTAACCTAAACTAGCCAAAAGAGAAAGAAGCTAAACAAAACCATTACAAAATTTATTGAAATAGCTTTCCTTCCTAACCAATTTCTTGTGCTCATCATGTGTGGGGGCAACTAACCAGAAAAGGAAAACCAATAAAAGTCCAACGAGTTGTTGGAAAACCTGTCATAGATTGAGGACTATGAGACTCGCACATTCAATAATATGGGCTTCTTGTAGAGCATAGGTGGCGAGATCTTACTTCTCTTGATGCTCATCTTCATGCTCATGGGTAAGCACGACTTGGGCAGACTTATGGATCTCTTGATGAGATAGATTCTTGATGGAAAATCCTCTTGAAAATGTTAAATGTAAATGGTTTGTGCTGGACTCGTGATTGTGTTCTACTCTTTTATGCTTTGCTGACTAGTTGGGACTGGTCTTGACCATTCCTATAATGGTATGGGGACCTCTTTCTCGAGATAAAAAAATGCTTCTAATTCATCCCATAATTGGGCTTTCTTGATCTCCTCTTTGCTCTTCTTCTTGGCAAAAATTGTCCTTAATTCATAATAGTCGTTGTGATAATTTCTTAGGACAGGAGGCCCTACTCCTTCACTTGAGTTTCTTTAACATCAAGCTCATCTTCATGTTCAGGTGCTTTCCAATTACACCTAAAGTAGGCATAAACATGATCTTCCCTCTATCCTCAGAAAAAGAAAGGGATCGTCTAAAAGGAGGCATGAAACACTTTATTTGCTTTGTCCTTTTATAGGAATAGTGTTTTGTAGGTGTAATTGCTTGTCTTTTTTTCTCTTGCGGGAGAGGGAGCTCCTCATCCCTATGTGTATGTCAAATCTCACAACCAACTATTAGTGTTAATTTTTCACTCCAGTCATCCTTAACATGCAAAGCTTTCTGATTCAATCATCATTAACATGCATCAATTCGCTCCTTAAATCGAGGATCTAAGAATGGTATATTTTCTTGTGTTTTCCATAGGTTTATGCTCCATGCATTCTTTATGTAAGGCTAACTAAAGATAAGTACACTTTATTTTTTCCACCTCTTCAAATATTACATGCATTTACATGCATAATTTTTGCTCATGTCTTTATATATTCATTGTAATTTACACATTTAATTGTGTGTGATCAATATAGAATTTTCATTCTTGGAAGCTCTCTGTTTCTTTTGTATTATTCTGCAAGTTTTGTTTTTCTTTCTAGCTAGATCTATGTTGAAAATTCTACATGGTATCAAAGCATAGCAGCTAGGAAAGAGAAACTATTTTTTTGCAGGTGCAGAAGATCGGAGTTTAGAAGAATGAAATTTTCATTCTCATGTCATTCAACTATTTCGAATGGAAGCCACAAATTCTACTTCAGCCCACAAGTAGAGGCTTGTATCGAACAATCATGGCAATAGAATTTGAACTAAATTCTACATCACAGATAGGCCAAGGTCGTGATCTTTTGTTGCATGGACCTTGCCTTCATTTCCTCTTTAGTGACATCATGTTAGTGGACCTGTCATGCCTCTCTTTTCAACATTATGGAGGGGTTTCTATTACTCGTATTGATGTTTCTTTGGTTCCACAGTTGATCAATTTTATAGATAATTGGCGCCTATATTTTCAACTAGCAATTCGTTCTTGCATGGTTGAGTAGTGTCATTAGGGTCACTCGTAAAAAATCATGTGTCAGATTTGCATCCTTGACTGATAGGTGTTTTGCCTTTGTTTGTCATCTATTCATTGTTCGAGGGTGTCTATGCAGATTATTGTCTTATGTATCTTCGATTGACAGATGTTTTTCCTTTGTTTTCCATCTCCTCATTGTTCGAGTAGTGTCGTGGGGCACTCATGCAGATTTATCTTGATCTTCATCTTGGTTCCAGAGGAGTCTCTTCATCCAGTACTATGGTAGTTATCATTCGACAGATGTCCACAGTTTTCTTGTCACAAAAGGTTCTGTTAGCGTATATTTTGAGGGGGGGTATTATTCCCACTAGGTTTTCCCTCTTTCCTCCCTCCTTTCTTTAGTTTGTTTTTTTTTCCTTAGTTATCCTTAAGGGGGGTGTTAGTGTTAATTTTTCATTCAAGTCATCGTTAACATGCAAAGCTTTCTGATTCAATCATCGTTAACATGCATCAGTTCACTCCTTAAATTGGGGGTCTGAGAATGGTAGATTTTCTTGTGTTTTCCATAGGTTTATGCTCCATGCATTCTTTATGTAAGGCTAACTCGAGATAAGTACACTTCATTTTTTTCACCTCTTCAAATATTACATGCATAATTTTTGCTCATGTCTTTATATATTCATTGTAATTTACACATTTAATTGTGTGTGATCAATATAGAATTTTCATTCTTAGCAGCTATTTGTTTCTTTTGTATTATTCTGCAAGTTTTGTTTTTCTTTCTAGCTAGATCTATGCTGAAAAGTCTACACCAACCAGTTGCTTTTCCTTTCCTCTATGTTTTTCTTTGTGTCCCCAACCAGCTCTTCAGACAATAGATTTCTCCTTAAAGAGAGAAATAGTATCAAGACAAGGGTATTGAGGGGAAAAGATTTCTACAAATAGGATAGAGGGAGTTGATTTTCCTGAATGGACATAATCCATCAAGACGGGTGTTCCTGAGGAGCAATAGGGAAAGAATCCTCAAAACTAGAAAGCTCATTAGAGGGTATCCCCTATTTGAAGCTTGGAAATTCAAATTCACCCAATTTCTGTTTTCATATATGTTGCTTCTTTTCTTGAATTATGACTTGCACTTTAAGAAACAACTCTTGTCCTTTTTATCGATCCTCAATTTGTTAATGTCACAATTGAGCATAGCAAGTGAGCCATTTTTTATAATTCTACTCATAAATAGCCTTCTATTGTTCTTAAAAATTCCACATTATTTCTCTTGTCTTGACTTCGCTGGAATTTTTTATGTCTTGAAATTGGATAAGAGGATAAACAGATTGATAGTGAGTAGAAGGAACCTCTAGGGTTTGCTAAAATAACTTTGGAGGGGTGTGTGGGAAGAAATCCTCTGGAAAGCATTCATAGATTGTTGTAGCGGAACATGTGGAGAAAAAATAAAAAATATTACTATCCTGAGGTGGCTGGTGAGGATGCAAAAGGCAGGAATCTTCATGGAATGGAGGAGGAAAAACATAATGTTCAAAATAGCCTCACATGTTGAAGCATTAGGAAAGCTAAAGCCCTCCTTAAGGCTACAAATGAATGCCCCAAACAAGAGAGAGAAGTCTTCTCAAGATTGAAAATTGAGGCCATCCCAGTAGGAGTAATCCCAATGGTTTGATCTCGCAGAGTTGTCGAGTGTTTATAGACCACCTCTTCAAGGCTTACTATACTTAAGAGAACGTCAAATCTCCAGAGTTGTAAAACCTTGTCCATGTTAAAGTAATCATATTATTTAGTGTGAATTTTAATTTTAATTTTTCACTTTATATATGTAGGAATATCAAATGAATCAACTACAATGAAGCAAAGATACAATTTATACTGATCTCTATTTTCCAAGAAAATATGATAATTGTATGTTACAAAGATAAGGATAGAGTGTAACAATTAATCTTGCTAGAGATGTCAATACCAATCTGTTGTTATGATCTTGAACTATTGATGATTTATTGATATAGATAAGTGTCACTTCTTCAATTGCCAACCTATAGTTTTATTCGATGGAAGATTATACAAATTAAATATATATCAATATTGTTTAGTGAGCATGGAGATGCATGATCTTTTACTTGCACTGTATTATTTATGTGTGTTCTTAGATCGTGCATCTCAAGAGAATATATAGAATGATGAGGAGGCATGCCTTCCAACAGGCATGCTGCCTCACAATGGGTCACAACTTTTCATCAATGATAGCCAATGTGTCAAGGCCCGATAACTATTGTTATCATTAATATAAGACAACATGATTATGATGGAAGTTAATCACCGTATAATGGTTACAATATTAATTGACACCAATAGTCGATTGAAGATGATATCAAATAATGAATATAAGTCTATACCAATAGTCGATATTATTTGGTGTTCGATTATTATCAGTTTTAATCAATTCCAATATTTAGTCGCCCTTAATAACAACAACAACAACAACAACAACAACAATAATAATAATAATAATAATATTGATATTAAATAATATTATATATAAATTGATTAGTAATAATATAAGATATATGTGAATATAAAATATTATTATTAATCAATATATGTATAATAATATTTAATCATTTTTGTGGAATCTTCAGTTAGGTGCGGGTGGTTCATCAGCACCCATGGAGGAATAAATTTTTTTATCTCATATTTTGTTTTTCGAGTTGAATTTCTGGCTTTGATTGTGTATGTTTTTTAGCATTAACGTTTCGGATCACACTCCGTGATCCATCATCATTTCCTTATTGATCTCTGCTCTTATATCCTGATGATGGATCACAGAGTGTGATCCGAAACGTTGATGCTAAAAAACATACACAATCAAAGCCAGAAATTCAACTCCAAATTCAATGGATTGTGGAAATCTGATCGAATCATATTTTGTTGCAGTTTAATATGTTCATGGTTGCATGAAATATCATTTTTTATTAGCAGGTGGGATGCTACATATGCTACTGGCCTCAATTTTTATTCTTCTTCTGCTTCGAGATGAGGATATCTTTCTGCTCTCCTTAATTTTGTTGATATATTAGCCTTTTGGAAAGTTGTAAATCATGTATTGATGAAAACGATGTACTATCTTAGTTGGGGTTCGTGAGCACAATTTCTCCAATCTTGGGTGTATTTTGATTGTAACTAGCTTCGGCTAGCTGGGGGGCTCCTTTAGGTCTTTGATACACATACTTGGATCCTATTTTGAGCAATGACCGGAGTTTTTCTTCCTGATTCTTTTCTTCGGGAGCTCTTCTTGAACCAGTGTAAAAAAAAAATTATTAATACAATATATATATGAAGTGGCAATGCCACCTTTTTGAAAAAAACAAATTTTATCATTTGACTTAGGCTACAAACATTAACACTCCCTCTTAGCCAGGAGAACGATCACATGTGCAATGAATCCTAATGTCAACACTTATAACATTTACTCAAAGTCACTTTCTATGCTTAATGATATGTGCACTAGCATCAACCATATGATGTGTATCATAAGGGTATGGTTTCATGGTACGAGTGGAATATTAAACCATATTAATATTCACCATGAATATCTCATCCAACAGAGATATATTCTATCATGATGTGTACACAGATATCAACCATATGATATTAGTCATGATAGAAAATTGTAAATTATTTTCTTTACAAGGCCATAAGTATACAAGTATCTATCATTTGAGATCGTCGCCTCTGAATAATATACACAAGGACACATAGTGTCAAATAAATTATGTTTATAATAAAACATTAATTGGTTAGTACAATGATAAGGAGAAAACACATTCTCATAAATATTTTACATTTTAATCATAACAAATTTTCTTTTGAAGTGAGCTATCTTATATCTGGCAAGAGGTTTGGTGAGAATGTCTGCAGTTTGCTCCTCTCTACAAATATACTCTAGCTAAATTGCTTTCCTTTCCACCACGTCTCTAACATAGTGGTATGGTATTTCAATATGTTTGGATTTGTTATGAAAGATTGGGTTGATGGAGAGTTTGATGTAGCTTTGATTATCACAGTGAATGATTGTAGGTTCTAGGGTTTGTCCAAACAACCCTATGAGAAGTTTCCTAAACCAAATTGTTTCTCGAGCTCCCATTGAGCCTGCTATATATTCGGCTTATGTTGAACTTTGAGCAATTGAAGTTTGTTTCTTGTTGAACCAGGATATCATGGCAAATCCTAAACTGAAACAACACCCCGATGTGCTTTTACGGTATGTTATACTTCAAGCCCAATCTGAGTCTGTAAATCCACGTAGATCCAGTTTTACATTATTGTATAGTAAACCATATTCTATAGTTCCTCGAAGGTATCTCAACATGTGTCTTACTGTGACCATGTGTATTTTCTAAGGATCAACCATTAACTGACTGAGTGCATTTACAACATAGCATATATTAGGTCTAGTATTGACCAAGTACATTAGTGATCCAATCATCTGTCGGTATAGAGTGGGATTTGCTGATTTAGAACTTGACATTGCTTCTCTCAACTCGTGAAGGTTTATTTCCATAGGTGTAGACACTGGCTTGCAGTTCATCCCGAACCTTTTCAACACGTCAATGGTATATTTTCCTTGATTTAGGATTATCTCATTTAATTGTTGCCAAACTTCTGAACAAAGAAAATAGTGAAGAAGTCTGAGATCTTTCATATCAAATTTGGTGGCTAGCTCTTGTTTGCATTTGATTATAAGGTGATCTTCTCCAGTTATTAGAAGATCATCAACATATAGAACAAGGATCAACATTTCTCCATCCATTATTTTCAAGTAGAGGTTAGCATCTGCGTCGTTCTTTAAGAAACCAATTTCTAGTAGGTAACGATCCATCGTTTCATACCAAGCTCGTGGAGCCTATTTGAACCCATATTGTGCTCTCTTCAATTTGCAGACATGAAATTGTTGATCATGAATTATGAATCCTTCAGAATATTCTAAATATACTTCTTCGTCTATTACACCATTCAAGAATGTTGTTTTCACATACATTTGATGAATCTTCCATCCCTTCCTTTTGTCAGAATCCCCTAGCCACAAATCTTTCTTTATGTTTTTCTATGCTTCCGTCTACTACATGTTTGATTTTAAACAACCATTTTGAAGATACTACAAATTTATTTTTAGGCCTGGGGAAAATGTCTCAAACATCATTCTTTAAGATTGATTTATATTATTCAGTCATTTCTTCTTTCCAAGTCTGACATTGGAGGGTTCTGAATTTATGATTTCACTCATTAATGCAACATAGTTGGAATACATGTTTGGTCTTTTACTCTCTCTGGATGTTCCCTCAGGTGTTGCATATTTATTGGCTTCCTCTATCATTTTTCTGGCCCATAGTGGTCTTTTCTTATTTATGGTAGATATTCTTGTTTCATTTGTAATATTCATAGGTTCAATGTGATTCTTGTTTTTAATGATGTTATGATTCTCCCTCTGAATCTCAGAGTGGTTATCTTTTTAATTATTTTGAGGAAAGTCATTATCTACATCATTTATGTTTTTATATCTCTTGAATGCAAGATCTTCCTCAAATATTACATCTCTACTTAGTGCTATTTGTCTTTGACCAAGAATGTAGATTCTATAGGCCTTGGATGTTTCTCTATATCCCTTAAATATTCCTTTCCTTCCTAGGGGTTCTAATTTGGATCTCCTCTCCTTAGGAAAATGGATGTAGACAGGACAACCAAATATTTTCAAGTGACTTATATCTGGTTTAATTCTCGTGAATGCTTCTTCAGGTGTTGTATTATCCAGAGATGAATGTGAACATCTATTTTAAATGTATATTGCAGTACTGGAGGCATCTGCCCAAAGGAAGGTATGAATGTTTTGATCATGTAGCATTTCTTTTACTGCTTCTATATGGTTTTGTTTTTCCTTTCTACCACACCATTTTGTTGAGGATTGTAAGGGACAGTAAACTCCCACTTAATTCCTGAATTTTTACAAAATGTACTAAAGGTTTCAGAAATGTATTCCCCTCCATTATCTGATCTAAGAATCTTTATGTTTTTACTTGTTAGTTTTTCCACTCGAGCTTTGAATTCTCTGAAATTTTTAATAATTTCATTTGTCTCCTTATTTTTTAAAAAGTATATCCAGGTCTTTCTTGAATAGTTGTCTATGAAAATGATACAGTATAGAAAACCTCCAATATAGGGTATGGTCATAGGTCTAAAAAAATTAGTATGAATTAGTTCCAAGACATCTTTAGATTTGTTTTCACTACTATGAAATGTGTTTTTGATATTCTTTCCAAAGGCACATCCCTTGCATATTCCTTCATGTTCTTGAGATAGTTTGGCAATTCCTGTTACCATTTTATCCATGGATGTTAGTGCACGGAAATGGAGACGTCCTAATCTCCTGTGTCATAATTCACATGTGTTTGAGGACTCATGAATGAGGGCTTGAGATGAGGTGGTGTTGAGTTTATATAAACACCCATGTTGCATTTTGATGGTGTATGCTTGTTTGATATTTCAATTTTTAGTCCATGCTAAGACTCTTCCTTCCATAAAGGTCATCGTGTATCCTTTATCTTTGAGGGCTGAAATAGAAACTAGGTTCCTTTCTATACCAGGTACATATAGTACTCATGTTAATTGTAAGGATATGTCAGAGTTTAGTTGGATATTGTAGGTCCCAATTCCTTTTACTGGGTAGTTTGAGCCATCCCCGATTGTGACATCTTCATCACAATTTTCTATCATTGTATCTAGATACTCTTTGAATCCTATGATGTGTCAGGAGACTCCGCTGTATATTACCCAATTATTTCTACTAGTAGATATTTGACTTGAGAGTGTTGAATAGAGAGTTGGTCTTTTAGATTCAGTACAAGACTTTTGCTCTAATATGGTTTCTCCAATATAACCATTCATCATTTTGAATTTTGAGGATTTACTAAAAGATTGATGTAGTATGATAAAATTTGATTTCCTTTTAAATCTGATTTGATCTATGCCTCGCCTAGTCTTTGATACCATGTTAAAGTAATCAGATTATTTAGTGTGAATTTTATTTTTAATTTTTCACTTTATATATGTAGGAATATCAAATGAATCAACTACAATGAAGCAAAGATACAATTTATATTGATCTCTATTTTCCAAGAAAATCTGATAATTGTATGTTACAAAGATAAGGACAGAGTGTACCAATTAACCTTGTTGGAGAAGTCAATACGAATATGTTGTTATGATCTTGAACTATTAATGATTTGTTGATATAGATAAGTGTCGCTTCTTCAATTCGCAACCTGTAGTTTTATTCGATGGCAAATTATACAAATGAAATATATATCAATATTATTTAATGAGTATGGAGATGCACGATCTTGTACTTGCATTGTATTATTTTTGTGTGTTCTTAGATCATGCATCTCAAGAGCATATATAGAATGGTGAGGAGGCATGCCTTCCAACAGGCATGTCACCTCACAATGGGTCACAACTTTTCATCAATGATAACGAATGTGTCGAGGCCCGATAACTATTGTTTTGATTAAGTGCAAAATAGGTTTTGAAAGGACTTGAAACCTTTTACAAATAAACTAAGAAAGATAGAGTGTTAAGAGACCAAAGAAACTACTGTGACAACACCAAACACACCAAAGGGAACAAACAATTGTTCCCACATGAATGAAACCGAGACCGAACCATCAATCCATAAAAGGGCAATCAAGAGAATCATTTAAGCCCACCCTTATGTGACCGTAAACTCATATCAAAAGAAGGCTTGGGAGACTTTAATTTCTTTCCCTTAACAGTTGTCCATCCTTCCTCCACCTTCTTAGCATCACTCTGCCCAGCCAAAGAATTAGCAGAAAAATCCACAACCTGAAAAGCAAGGCTGGCCACACCAGCATCAACTAGGATAGGGACAACATCTCCACCAATCCCCAAATCCCCCCTAGAAAGTCCAGGGCAACAGAAACCACAATACCAGTAGGCAGGACATCTGACCCAAAGACAACATCATCTATCTGGACAGACACAACATTCGCAGCATCCTAAAAGAACATCAACTATTTGAACCAAGACAGCATTCGAGGCAGCAACAGTAGAATCAACAAAAGCAAGATCATTCTGAGAGGGGCATCCATCCATACCCCCAGCCTTAGGAACTTTTCTAACTGTATAATGGTGGTCAACAACACCCACCCACTGAGAAGGCGGTTTCTTCGATTTTATCCTATCAGACAAACAACAGGCAGCAATATGGCTAGTCTTATCGCACTTTCTGCATCTGAACTGGATTCCCTCATAATCTAGAGTCTAGATCCATGAGCCCCTGGGAGAAGCCAAAGTGATCTTCTCTGGGGGGCCCTTAGAAACATCCACCTCCATAAGGATACGAGCATACGTCAAGTGAAAAATGTCAGAGGATACCGAATCCACCATCTGAAAATACCCAATAGCCTCTCCTACAGATTCCAAAACACAATCGAGCCAAAGATGAGACATCACGATTATGATGGAAATTAATCACCAAATAATGGTTACAATATTAATCGACACCAATAGTCGATTGACGTTGATATCAAATAATGAATATAAGTCGATACCAATAGTCGATAAAATTTGACACCAACTAATGAATAGAAGTCGACACCAATAGTCAATATTATTTGGTGTTTGATTATTATCAGTTTTAATCAATTCCAATGTTTAGTCAGCCTTAATAATATTTAATAATAATATTATTATAATAACAATATTATTAATATTAAATGATACTATATATAAATTAGTTAGTAATCATATGAAATATATAAGAATATAAAATATTATTATTAATCAATATATGTATAATAATATTTTATCATTCGACTTAGGCTACAAAAATTAACAGTCCCATTGGGCGTGCCAAGGAATATGTTGACCTTCAAAGCTTGTGCTTATAAAGGGCAGTCTTGAAGTTTCACATATGTGGGACCATATTGGGATCTGTGAAAAAACTTTTGAGATTTAAGAAGTTGGCTCTTTGTACTTTGAGGGGAAGGAAAGGGAATAAAGAAATGTAAAGTAATCCTACGCTAAGGTGATGCGCTAGGATACAAAGCTTTTAGAACACTTTTAAGTCGTTTCCATTGTAGAGCATAATGTAACTTAAGGTTGTTGCATTACACGAAATAAAAGGAGTGTAAAATATTCTCATTACCCATTACTTATGCCCATCATCACTAAAACTGCGAGACCTAAGCAAAAGACAGCCACATTCATGATATGAGACAGAGCAGAGTATACTAAGATGATTGTACATAATAGAAATAATACACAATAAAGGCTAAAGAGCACAGTCTAGTACAATTAATATCTATTAAGAATTCAGTACAATGCAAAGATCTTCAAATGGAGTTGCTACTGATAGTTACCTAATTTTTTTTCCTTTTAGTCAATTGTTCTCAACTAGTCTTGTTGGTGAAAAGAAGCAAAACTAAACTGAATTCCCCCTCTAAAAGTGAGCTTGCACTTTCTTCCTAGACAATGCTCAACTCCAAAACCCTAAAAAGGGCCTAATAGAAAAGATTCCTCCTCTCCTTTATTTGCATACGACATCATGATGATCGACCTAACCACGTACTAGTTGATGATTTTTGCTTCATTATTTCTTCTCCATGTGCACGCAAGTTGTCAACACCTATTTTGCCCCCACTCTCTCCACTGAAACTACCTAAGTTGAAGCCTACAACTGGCTTGACCTAGAGCCTATGAATTAGACTTGTAACACTTGTGGATACCATATTCCCTTTGAAAAGAGTAATCTATGCACCTTTAAGGTTCTTCAAGCTCAAGAAATGCTTCAACACGTGTGGAGAAGCCACACGGTGTTATCTACGCTTTTCCTCCCTTACACATGAGTTCGCGTAGTGGTGAAGAACTTGTACTCTTGAAAGAGAGGTCACAAGTTCAAATCCCACTGGGGGGTAGGGTATGTATGCCTCATTTGTAGCACAGTTAGGTACCTCTCCCAAGGAGGACAAGGTAGTCCCATTTCATTGTCACCATATGTAGACCCAAAAACACATGGCTAGTGTCGTGGACTATAAAATAACCTTAACCTTAACCTTTAAAGAAATGCATTTTCTCATTTTAAAAGAAAAGCAAACACGTGGAGCATTGGCTCATCGATGAGGCTCTTGCTTTCAAGATGAGCTTTAAAAGTATGTTAGGATGACACATGTCTAACACAAAAATGCCTTTGAGAAAAGTAAGGGCCCACTGCTTTTTATGATGCTTCCACCTTCCAAATTTGCCACTTATCGCATTCACACATTGCAAAAGAGAATCACCTTTGGACCTTTGAGGAATTGTGCCAATGTGTCACGTGGCTGATTTTGCTTATGCCCCCACCTTTAGTGCAATAAAATTTGAAAAATGCTCTCAGGTCTAAAGTGTGAAGTTCTTTGAGAGGAAAGTGATATGGCTTGCAAACTAGTTGAAGCCTTACAAGAAATAGTTGTTAAGCTTCAATCCTTCTTGCAATAGATTTCATCTACATGATTGTAGCCTGTAAAATATAATGTACTCTTGTTTTTAGTTGTGAAGTTGGATTTGGACAATAGCTCCAAGCCAAGGTTTTTCCCTTGTTAGGCTTTCCAAGTAAATTTGGTGTCCTTGTCTACAATGGTGTTAGGTGTCTCTTTCTTTCTATTGTTGAAATGATTCAAAGTTGAAGTTAATATTTGATTTCTCTATGGCAGATCTAACCTGGATTTAAAACATAAGTTATCATTGGATTGATTAATTTTAGTAAATACTAATTCAACCCCTCCAGCATTCTAACTTGTTCAACAGATATCGTGTTGGAATGGGCAATGAAACATGATCTTTGATTCAGTACGTATCTTAGTCTTTTCTTTTCACCTATTCCAAGGACGCTTGTGGAAGCCTTGATCTTGATATCATGGTGTAGAGTGAAGAATGGGGCATTATCATTGCTTTATAATTTTATCTCCCGCGTTGACCTTTAATCTATGATCTTGGCCATGCTTCTTGTGTGTTGTTTGCTTCATAAGACGCTCAATGATGATACAAAGCATAACAAATAACAAAAGACGTATTCATTCAATTTTCATAACCTTTTGCATATCCTTTCATTATCGCATTCTCATTTTATACATTGTTTTTCTCTCATTGCCTATTTATATGTTTCATCTTACATTTGATCAATGGGCTAATTTGCATATAGTTACATCTAGTTGCATCCACAAATATTAAGCAC